>JAAALK010000079.1:72894703-73168132 GCA_019279435.1 Zizania palustris | reverse complement strand
ACAAGGTTTGCCGAGTGTATAGTTTGCCGAGTGCCCGAGGAATGCACTCGGCAAAAGCCACGGGCACTCGACAAACTCTCTGTTTCCGGTAGTGCATGCCATTGATGTGAGTGGACCCTATATATCATTGATCTGAGTAGATCACATGTCATTGAGATGTAGAAGGTAAAATGACTCTAATTTCTTAGGTAAGAAGACAACACATGGATGGAGAGATTTTGAGTTTGAATCTCATCAAACGTACGCATGAAAAATCAATGATTTGCGCTGCACAACTGCGATTAGGTGTATAGATATATCTTAGGATACAAAATATTTTAAACTTTTCCTAGCTATAAATTTAAAATTCAATATCACACTATGAGCTAGTATCATGCATGTGGTGTGTGTGTGTGGGGGGGGAGTGGTGGGAGCATTCTAATTAGAGATGACAATCGTGTATGACAGGTACGGGTAGTGCATACCCATACCCATATTCGTACTTGTTTTCCCAACTAATAAAAACTCGTGCCCATACCCGTTATCCGTGGACGCGATATACCCACGGGTATACTCATTTACCAGCGAAAAAAGTGAAGGAAAATGAGGAGGAGCGCTAGGATGGGGTCGATGACTCGACGTGGAGGCCGACCATCCGGTCGACGCGCAGGAGCTCTCGGCGGCACGTGGAGGCGCAGGTACGCGATCACATAGGGAGACGCGTGGGGGCGCAGGTGAAGGCATGGGCTTAGCCGGCGTGCAGGAGCTATTGGCACTTTAGCAGCATGTGAAGGCATGGGCGCATGGCCGTGTAAGGCGGCGTTCTGTGACGCGCATGAGGCTAGCACGTTACAGTGCTCGTCGGTGCACCCGTGAGGAGGCGACGAGGCGCACCAGACGGCATGGGAGAGGAGTGGAGGGAGGAGAGAAGGGAGATGGAGAAGGAGAGGATATGGGAGGGGGTGGCGGCTTGTGAGGAGTGGATGGAGGAGAGAGAAAAGGGATTTTTATAGTGAATATATTTGGGTAAATGGGTAAACAGGTATGGGTAGTTGATACCCGTACCCGTACCCATTTACCCATTGAGTATGAAATTAAGAACAAACTCGACCCTAACAGGGTTTGTACCCATGGGTAAACGGGTAATCGGACATGATTGCCATCCCCTAGTTCTGATGTGATACTAATTAGAGTTTATGTCCCACTAAATGATACCATAGATTACCCATAATTCCCACCTACACTACACTTGGTTAATCGTTATCATCGAAACCATGCATCCTAACCAAGATGTCACTACCATAAAAACGGTCTTGAGTGACACAGCTTTAGTGATGGGCAAAAGACGTGCGTCAGCAATACACTTTTATTGATGGGTCGTTGCACACACGTCAGTAACGCTACCTTATTAGTGACGGGTCGTGGTATGACCCGTACTAAAGAAGGTCACCCCCATTAGTGACAGGTCGTGGTATGACCCATCACTAAAGATCTCCCCTATAGTGACGAATTATATTTCCACCCGTCACTAAAGAAGTTTATCACCCATCACTTATGACTCCCAGTAATAAATAGGTAGGACACCGATGTGAATCGTCACACTTTCATTTCACAAAACCCTAACCCTATACTCCCGGCGCCGCCACTGTCTCCTTTGTCGTGCTCCTCGCCGCTCCGTCGCCCGTGCCCTCCGCACCTCGATTGCATTATCATTCGCATAAGTTTGTTCATTCTTACTATTAAATTTCAGTTTATAAAATCATTTATCTGAAATTTGTGAATTATGGTATGGCAAGGATTCCAAACGGTCTACAAGTACCAACCTATGTTTTTGATAGTTGCTTAATAAAGATCAATCATCTAGTTCATGGCGGGCATCACCAGGTTTAGTTATAATTTTTTGTACATAGCATGTCCTGTTTATTGTGTTAACAAACTGAAGCACATATGTTACTATTGTAGTATTTATCAAAAAGATTTTGTGAGATCAATAACATTCGTCCTGACGACACCCTCAAAATAATGAAAAGAGATGGATGCACCACTGAGGTTGAGGTTGTGAGCTGTGTGGGTGGTGGTACGATATGCCTCCACAAAGGGTGGCCTGAATTTAGCTGAAGAGGTGACCTAACACAAGGGGACTATTTGGTAATAACAATGGGACAAACTCCATTGACTGTTATGGCAAAATTTTATACTAACTTTGGTGATGAGAAGACCCCAACGACCATCAAAGTGGACAACGACGATAGTGATATACATAGAGAAGTGACATTACTACACATGCACATCTTTTGTTTATGTTCTTATCATGATTTCTTATAATGTGAGGGGAGAGTCATATCAATGTTACAGACAGGAAGGGGAAGGAGATAGCCAGGGATGTCGACATCGACCTAATGGACCAATTGAAACACATCTGTTATTTTGGCAATCCAACATATGTAACTCCAGCAAGGAAGACTCTCCTACAAGACATCTCGACAGGTTTATCCTCCAAGAGTCGATTATATGTCTGCACAATAAATAACATGATCATCAAGAAAAAGTCACTGGTAAGTTATCTGTACATGTAGTTGGTCTATACAAACAGCTTTCTCTAATAGCTTTATTTAATTTTTTATAGTACTTTTCAAAGCAGTACTGTGAAAAGTATATCACACCTCACATACACCACTAGACCACCGAGATTCAGGTGGCAGCAACAGGGTCTGACGCAGTCCTAATTGCGGTGCACAATGCGAAGGATGGACGGTGCTATCTAACTAAAGGTTTTGGGCAATTTCTTAGCGACAACTCTTTAGAAGTTGGCACTATGTGCGCCTTCCATTTCAACATTGTTACTAATGACATTGAGGTTGTAATATATGTATTATAAACCTAGGGTATGATGCAATGTTAGATTATAAATCTTTTATGATGAATTATCTATATTTCGTGAAAAATTTTCTGTGATGTGTTTTGGATATGTTGGCTGCCAAATCTTGTCTTTGATTCAGGTTGAAGCCTAAAAACTATTTTTTTTTCAAAATGACCATAGCATTAGTGACAGGTAATAATAATAAACAGTCACTAAAGGTTGATCTATACCAATGAGACTCCCCTACATCATCAGTGATAGGTTTTAGCTATACCCATCACTAAAGGCCCATACATCATCAATGACGAATGATAACTACCACCCGTCACAGATGACTTCTCTCGCCTATAAATAGGCGGGTAACCGAAGTGAATCGTCATGCTTTCATTTTGAGCAACCCTAACCCTAACTCCCGCTGCCGCCATCACCTTCGTCGTGCCCTTCGCCGCTCCTGGCCACATGTACCGTTGGTGCGCGTGGCCGCCCTACTCATCTCCACCTTGGTTGCATCCTCCTCATCCTCCTCATAAGGTCGTCATCTTCCTCCTCTTCCCCGTACGAATGCACCACCCGTCGTTGCTAACTTTGTTTTTATTTTATTGTTATAGGGTAAACTGACCTACTGCTTTTAGCCAATTTTTCTGAGATAATTGATGGTCTTAGCCAATTTCTCTGAGATAACGCACTCGAAGTTGGCATGACTATTCATTGTGGTGCTCCTGCTCGGACGATGCCATGGTGCTCCTGCTACTACTCGCTGGGCTTCTATTCAAGCTATCCATGGTGGTGGTGGTGGAAGCTTGGATAGTGATAGGATACTATCCAAACTCTTGATATCGTTATAGGTTAGCTATTAGCTATTCAAAAGAGCTATTCACAAGCCATGAAACAATATTGTGTCGCTCTTTGTTATAGCCATTTTCTTTGAGATAACGAGTATGTAGTTAATGTATGTGATACTGATTTGGTAATGAATCATTTGTGATGAATTGTCTGTGATGTGCTTTGAACGTTGCATGTGTTGGTTTCCAAATCCTGGTTGTGATTCAGGATGCAACCTATTTTTTTTTTTGAAAATGATCATATTATTAGTGACAGGTGATAATAATCACCCGTCAGTAACGAGCATATTAGTGACGGGTGTAAAGTACTTCCCACCACTTAATATGACCTATCCAAGATACAACCTAAAAATAATTATTTTTTAAAATATGACCATAACATTAGTGACAAGTGTAAAGTACTCCTCGTCACTAAAGATGACCTTTAGTGATGGGCAACATTGGTTACCTGTCACTAAAAGGGGGCATGCTGGATGCGGAGGGGAGCTAGAGAGACCTTTTAGTGACAGGTATTTACCCGTAATTAATAATAGGGCTTTACTGACGCGACAAGAGTGACGGGGGACACGCCTGTCACTACTGTACGTTATCACCTGTCACTAATATATGTTCATGTGGTAGTGTGTATTAAACTAGCTGAAGTTAACTTGTAAATTTGATGTGTGTTAGTTAGAACACAACGGAAAATAGGGGTTGGTCGAGTGTCACGGGCACTCAGCGAACCCATTATCAGCAAACAGGGTTCGCCTAGCGTTTTTTATCCGTCACTCGGCGAATACTTTGTCGAGTGCCAAATTCAACACTCGACAAAAAAAGAAGGTAACAGAGATGTGACAGAAATTTTGCCGAGTGCCCAAAGTTTGGCACTCGACAAACAAAAAAAAAACAAAAATAAAAAACTACAGCGCAGGGCAGGCGTCCTAAACACACTTGACGAAGTTAATTGTTTGCCGAGTGTAATCATTTGCCGAGCGATCGAAATAATGTTGTCGGCGAAGAATTTAACACTCATAGTGGAACATATAAATGATTCATGATTAGGAGTATTAAATGGCCATACAGTAAATTAATTTCAGGCCAGGAGTGTGAAACGGTGGTGTTATTCCAACGAAATAATTAATTACTACACGCAACAACGAACGTATATATATGTGTTGCAAAAATAGTCTTGCAATTTACAAATTCATCCGCTGCACGCATGTGCGTTGGCATGCATGCAGCTGCAACCAGAGCTAGTTGGTGATGATCCTCGATCGTCACGAGAATATAATCTGGCTGGCATTCCATGTTCGGTGAAAGTCAAAGCCCCCCTTCGATCTAATTCCATGCATTAATCACCGGAAGCAATTAATTAACACTCCATCTTTTTTTGAAATAGGCCACACGGGCCCGACTTTATTTGAAGATCATGGGTGTATCGGGATGTGAACGACAACTTTCCATTAACAATGGAGTTCTGAAGAGATTTAGTGCCAGCTAACTCACATCCCTTTCACAACACTCCATATTTTAAAAAAACAAAAACGAATGTAATTAAGTTTATGGTGCGTTCGGTATATATGATTTTGACTGTTAAATTCTTTGACAACATGTCAATAATAACTATAAAGTTAGTATTATGAGAAAATACATGGTTTCAGGATTTGTTATTAGTAAAAGTTTACAAAATTTAGGGCTTGTTTTGGGAAGCTTATGGTAGCTAAAGATTCTCAGTAGCTAACTAGTTTGAGTAGCTGAATAATCTGAGCATCTAGTTGATAAGAATGTAAAGAAGTTGATGTTATCCATCTTTTGGATTCTAATTCATTTCTAGATTCTGCAGCTACTGATTCTTATAATCTGAACTAAAATCTAGACCGTTTGTATCAACTTCAGATTCTAGAAATAGCTACAGCTGCCAGAATTTCCCCAAACAGACCCTTACTTTGTAAAATGTATACACTTTTTTGAGAGGAAGTATAAGAGCATATTTATTTCACTTTATGATAACTACGGTTATTTGTAGGATGTAAAGCTGAAGTAAACATATTATTCTGTACATAGGTTATGAGAATATGAAAATAAATTAAAATTTAGCACTATGAAAATATCTGTTTTTCCATATTTTCACTAGCTATATACTTAGGCCCGTTCTCGATACCTAGCTAGTCTGAGTATGTAGCTAGTGAGAATTTGAAAAAAAATGATGTTTTTTAGTTTTTAGATTCTAATTCATTTCTAGATTTTATAGCTACTGATTTTTACAATCTAACTCCGCCAGATCATTTTTAGTTCCAGATTCTAAAAGTAGTAGTTAGTTACTAAAAATCTCCGGCTAAAATAAATGGTAGCTAATTGAGCAATTATTTCCTATAACTTATAAATGGACCTGTCTAGCGTCAGAGCGGTATCACAAATCGAGAGACAGATATCGATCGAGCAGTTCGTAGCTCGTTTCCTTCTCTTCTCGCTGGCGTATCTGTACGTCTGACGAGTGATCACGTACGTCGAGTCGTCGACGTCCACCACCACCGCCATGGCCATGCAGCAGCTTGTCGCGAAGCTCCTCGCGCTCAGCGTCGTCGTGCTCGTGATGATGTCGTCGCCGATCGCCGGCACGGCCAGCTACCCGTCTCTTCTGCAGGTCGGGCACTACAGGCAGTCGTGCCCGGCCGCCGAGTCCGTCGTGCGCGCCACCGTCGAGGGCTACTTCTCCCGCGACCCCACCGTCACGGCGCCATTGCTCAGGCTCCACTTCCACGACTGCTTCGTCAGGGTATATATGTAGTAATCGATTCTTCTTCGTCACTGTAAATAATATCATCAAGCTAGCGAGAAGAGAAATCTTCTTCGTGAGCTGCCAAAGATTATGATATGATGTGCATGCAACTGAAACTTGCTTGCTCTGCAGGGGTGTGACGGGTCGGTGCTGCTCAACGCCACGGCGGCGAGCGGCCCGGCGGAGAAGGACGCGATGCCGAACCAGAGCCTCGACGGTTTCTACGTCATCGACGCCGCCAAGGCCGCGCTGGAGTTCAAGTGCCCCGGCGTCGTCTCCTGCGCCGACATCCTCGCGTTGGCGGCGAGGGACGCCGTCTCCTTGGTCAGTCTAGCTAGCTCGAACGTTCTCCGCTGTCACTGAAACTATGCAGCTACGTACCTAGCTGATCATCTCGTCTGTCTCATTCAGGCGACGGCCGGGAACACGAGTGGCGCGAGCCTGTGGGAGGTTCCGACAGGGCGGCGCGACGGCCGCGTGTCGGCGGCGGCGGAGGCCGTGGCCAACCTGCCGTCCTCTTTCGCAGATTTCGCCAAGCTCAAGAAGCAGTTTGCATCCAAGGGCCTAAATGTGAATGACCTTGCCATCTTGTCAGGTACCTATCATGCACACACACACACCCATCTAAAGTCCAAAACAATGCAAGTGCTCAAGCTGCCCTGTGTCTGTGTGCCATCCTCTTCTGTCCGTGTCAGACACTTCGATCAAAATGACTTCAATTAATCGAATCTTAATAAACTAAAATTTCGTCCCATAATAATTAGGATTTGTAGCAGCTGGACAGCACATCATCGTTACGGTGCATTCTACTAGTTTTTTCTTTTTTTCCCGCCGTTTTTCAGGTGCTCACGCCATCGGCAACTCGCACTGCGCCTCCTTCGCCAAGAGGTTGTACAACTTCACCGGCCACGGCGACGCCGACCCGAGCCTGGACGCGAGCTACGCCGCGGCCCTCCGCGCCAGCTGCCCGCCGCGGTTCGACAACGCGACGACCGTCGAGATGGTGCCCGGGAGCTCGACGTCGTTCGACGCCGACTACTACAAGCTGGTGGCGAGCCACCGGGGCCTCTTCCACTCCGACCAGGCGCTGCTCCAGGACCAGCAGGCCGGCGCGGTGGTGTACTCCCTGCTGACCTCGAGCAAGAAGAGCTTCTTGCGCAGATTTGGGGCGTCCATGGTGAGGATGGGCAGGGCTGGAGTTCTCACCGGAGCTGCAGGAGAGATCAGGCACAACTGTGCTCTGCTCAACTGATGGCCGCTCATGGAGCTTTATATATATAATATATATATCTCGATATTCACTTTGTTTAATTTATAATTGCATTGCTAAATCTCATGAAGGAATAAGTTGTTCCGCATTGTTTATCGATCGATCTCCTCCATGTAATGAGCTTATTAATTAATATATTCTTGTGCTCCTGTTCTTGAATGAAATGGCACAGCTCTTGCTCACCGATCCAAGTGATGGTTTCGCCGTCTGCAGCGTTCGCTTCGGCCTCGCGTTTAGCTGGCAGCGAAGTTTCGCCAATTGTTGTTCTTCAGTTCAGATACCTGCAAGAACCCTAAAGAAAGAACCCTAGAATAAATTTAGTCAAAAATACTAGAGCCTCAGAATATCATTGCCCTTTACACCAAAAATTTGAGCTTCCTTTACGAAACACACGCAGGATGACAGGATCACCGATCAATCGATCAGCATGGGCAGAATTCGGCCATTTGATTTCCTGACACTACCTGCAGTTTAATATCTAGAGATTCAATTCACAGTTAGTCCGAATAGCTACATATATTTAGCTGACAAGAATTTGAAGAAACTAATATTTTTAAGTTTCAGATTTTATAGCTATTGGTTCTCGCGACTGAAATAATTGCAGTAATTTATTTTTAAGTTTGTTTCTAAAATCAATTATTAATGTCTATTAATCACTTGCTTTGTTTTAAAAGATTTAGTAGCGGATTTTGCTCAGACTGATTTAAGGAAAATAGAAGTTGCATAAAACATATAATCTACAATAGCCGGCAATACGGTTTTATTAAAGACCGTTCTATTCAAGATTGTCTAGTATGGGTTTTTGAATATACATATCAGTGTCATTCCAGTAAAAAACCGTCAATCATCTTAAAGCTAGACTTTGAAAAAGCTTTTGACACAATTGAACATTCAGCCATTGTGGCCATGCTATCTCACTTGGGTTTCCCGCCAAGATGGCTTTCATGGGTCAACTCCATTTTTCGGTCTGCTCATTCTGCGATCATCTTAAATGGTTCTATCGGCAAACATTTTGATTGCAAGAGGGGGGTCAGGCAAGGTGACCCCCTTTCTCCGCTTCTTTTCGTTATTGCGGCTGACTTGCTTCAATACATTATGAACAGAGCCGCGTCAACTGGTGTCATAGTTGCCCCACAGTGCCATCATCTCAGCGATTTTCCCATTATCCAATATGCTGATGACACTATTATCTATCTAGATGCCTCCCAACGGAACTTATTTTCTCTCAAAGCATTATTGCAGTCATTTTCCATTTCCATGGGACTCAAGATCAACTACCTTAAATCTTGTTTAATCCCAATTAATATGGAAGTCTCAGATGCTGAAATTATTGCACAAATGTTTGGGTGCTCGCTGGGATCTCTTCCTTTTCCCTATCTTGGTATTCCATTGGGGATCAAGAAGCCACGGTTTCAAGACTTCAACTCTCTAATCTCTAAGGTTGAACGTCGATTGGCTGCAACTTCCCTCTGGCTTTCTTTAGCAGGCAAGGTTCAATTAGTCAATTCGGTACTGTCAGCACATCCTACCTATTCAATGGGTGTCTTTCGTTTGCCGGCAAAAGTTATTGATTTCATGAACAAAGCTCGACGACACTGCCTTATGAGGGGTTATAACAGTCAATCTTGCAAACAGCCTCTTATTTCATGGAAACAAATTTGTAAACCAAAAAAGTTTGGGGGCCTTGGAGTTATTGATCTTCGAACTCAAAATACCGCACTGTTATTAAAACACCTTGACAAGTTCCTTAATATGCAGGATATTCCATGGGTCACACTAATTCGTCAAACATATTATAATAATGGAAGGTTACCGCAGCTCCTTGGTCGTAGGGGCTCACCTTGGTGGTCGGAAGTTTGGAAATTATGGCCTATATTTCGGGCCATCGCAAAGCCTTCGGTGGGGAATGGCGCCACGGTGGCCTTTTGGTCGGATTTATGGTTCTATCATCCATTGGAAATGTTGCTGCCTCATCTTTTCTCCTTTGCCAGAGTTAAGAAGATTTCTCTCGCTAAATTTTGTCAATCACAGGATCTGAGTACTCACTTCTTCCTGCCTCTCTCCAATGAGGCTCTGTCAGAGTTCCAGCAACTCCAAGCAATAATATCCGGATTGAACATTACAACAAACGCCATGGATTCGTGGAATTATATCTAGGGCTCAACGAGGTTTCATCCTCAAAAGATGTATCTTAAATCCTTTAGCGGATCTTAGTCACAACCGATTTTCAATTGGCTATGGAAGTCTCGCTGCTCTAACAAGTTGAGGATTTTCTTCTGGCTTCTCATTCATGACCGCATTAATACAAGGGACGTCTTACAGCGAAAACACATTATCGCCACCGATATGGATGTATCTTGCAGTCTTTGCCAGGATGGCGCCAGGGAAACTTCACTACATCTTTTCTTCATGTTGGGCCAGGGTTGGTCTATCCTGGTCAGACGAGGCTTCTCTCACTCAATTGGTTGCTGCTGGCAGGAGGAACAATCCTTCCCCTTTCATCATGGAGCTCATCATTGTGGGTGCTTGGTTGCTGTGGCTTCACCGCAATAACTGTATTTTCCGGCATCAACAGTCCGCTTGTGGGTCTTGGTTAGCTCTTTTTAGGAAGGAGATTCTTCTCCAATCTCATCACTTTAAACCAACCCTTAAGGTTGCTTTGTCTGATTGGTTAAACCTTCTCTAGTCTCTAGGAGCCCTTCCTCTTTGTACTCGTTCTTCTTTTTTAATTTTCTTTGCAATATATAACCTCAGTAGGAGCCTCTCCTGCTGGTTATTCTCAAAAAAACAATAGCAGGCTAACACATTATTTAGTTTTTATTTTCAAAAAAACAGCACGTAAGATTTATTACAATTCTTAGCTACTAAGAGATAAAACGCACCATAAAATTATTACAAAACAATCAAATACCAAATTATCCTATAACAATAATTTCTAATAGCAATTATATCTTGACACATGTATTGGCAAATGCATATTTTAGCTAATTTAAAGAGAAAATTGATTGATCGAAAGATAAACGGGTTTGAACACAGGACACGGCAGCTAATCTATCACCCCTTTTACATTAGTGCAAGCAGCTGTACAAATACTGATGTTTAACCCCCTTTTGTATCTATACTGTTGGAATATAAAATGAATTACTCACTTTTCATCAAATTTTTTTAATTGAATTGGTTAATGTACGCAACTTAATATAGTATTACAGAAAAACCCTAACTAGCATGTAATTAAAAAAATTATAGCACACTTCTAACAGTGTCAAATTGTCTATCTTTCCTCGTCAGCTTAAACTTTTAAGTTTACATCTCAATATAGTATTAAAGCTAGATGTCTCGAATTCAAATAGTGGCTAACACACAATTCAATAAAAATCACATTTCACTCCTATTTCATGCTATATATTTCAGGGAGGACGTACTCATATTTCAGAAACAAATGATTATTTGATTACATGGATTCAGGCAAGATTATTCACAATATTGTATACCATGGCAAGATGAGAATGACATGCACCAGGCAGAGGGTGAGCATTAATACAACATTTGAGAGGGCATGGCGTTTATGTGTTAACCCTAAACCAATCATAAAGCCTTGAGTAGTAGTACATGCTGTTAATTCTGTCAAACTGCAAACAAATTTACAACAAAACTGTGGCTGGTGATTTCCACATATCCCAGAGACCCGGGCTCACTTGTGGATATTAAAAGCGTTGTCGCCATGGGCACCGGAGTTGATTATTACCTGTTTAGCTTTCCTCTAGTCTCCTTAGCACAGACTCGGCAAAGATGCGCTGCCTGAAAATTGATAGCTTTATCACAATTCACATCCCAGTGGCTGACAGAGTGTAGTAGTAGGAAAGGAAGGGATCACTCACTTCTCTTCAGTATGTTTGGGGCTAGGGCGGTTGTATTTCAGATACCCGTCCCATGGAACCTTCTTAAGACCAGCTCTAGCAACTATCATGTCTCTAACTCTGTGCAAAGCAATCCAAGAAGTATGAAAGATGTTCCGTCACCGTGAACCGGTTTTGAAAAGAACCAGAGTCTGATTTTATGCTACCTTTCAGCAAATTGGATCGCTGTTTCTCCGTCCTTCAGATACTGAGGCTCCAAGTACCAAACATCGCACACGACTGCCCATGATGTCATAAGGCGAACCAAGTGCATTGTAAATGATTGCCTGATAAACATTTTGTGAAGTCATTATGTGAAATGCAGAAGGCAACTGTGAACGAAGAAAATGTGTGCAGTTGATTGTATTTCTCACTTCTTACTATTCCAGAAGGCATCAACAAATATTTTATTGTATTTGATAGCTATTGGGCATACAGCACAGCCAAGCTCAAAAGCACCCTGGAAAAACAAAACGAGAGAAGGCAACTAGTGATTAGTCTGATCAAGGTCGATGACAGTAAATGTTAAATACATGCTATGGAAAAGATGAAATATTTCCAGCATCTATTATCCTTAAACCATGCGGTGTATGATTGACAAGGGACATGTTTATATTTGTCCATACTGGTACTGGAAATACTCCACTCCACTACTGCATCTATCTGCACAAATACCTGTGCTATTTTTGGTGCAGTTTATTTTTTTTTAAAAGGAAGCATTCTCTGCACAAGTGCACATATACACATTCAATGTTTAAATTTGAGGATAATTTCTTTTACCTTTTTTTAAGTTTGGAACTTGTAGTATATTTATTTGAAGATCAGTCACAACTCACAACATGTAGATAGTTCGTTAGTAAATATCCAGTATAAACTCTAAAGACATATTTATACCAAATGTGTGGTAAAGGAAGGTTTTCTATTTGAAGTTTATTAGAAATGAACAGACACTTGAATCCTCTCTTGAATATCATTTACAAAAGGATGCATATTTGGAGTCATTTATACATCCACTTCAAAAAATATCAAGTTTACCACTTTACCTTCTTGAACATGACAGTGTACTGGTTGTTAACACACGTTCCTTCTGGGAAAATCAAGAGAGGGTTGTTCTCTGGATGTTGAACATGATCCCGTAGCCTGATGACATAATTTGCTTAACAAAATGAACTATATATAGTTAGTAATGCAATGGAAATAAAGATTTTACTTTTTTGCGACTACTTCACGATCCTTGAGATCATTGCGATTAAACCAGATGCAACCCACACTTTCCAAGATAGTCTTCTGAATAAATCCTACAAAAGGGTGAAGGAGAATTTATCAACAATCTAATCTAACACTGGGAAAGGTAAAGCTAGAAGAGATGTTTCTTGAAGAACAAGAACTGACCAACCCATCCAGGATGCTTTTGCATAATGACAGCAAATGCTGTCATCTGCTCCAGAATAATGAAATCTATCATCGATGTATGGTTTGCTACAAATACCTGTGGTAGTAAATACTTAGAAAAGAGTCGCAGAAGGCATTTTTCATAAATTGATAAACAAGAAATTAAGTAAAATGTAACAAAGGAATGCCACTTATATATGAAGTATGTAGACCAAAAGATTGGGTTCTGCAAATGTCTGCATTTAAATTGTAACCATGACCCTTGAGACATAAGGAAGCTTTTGATGGAAAGGGTAACTTTTCCTATTTTACCCAGGTGAGATTTCATGCAAACAAGAATAAATTAATAATTATGACATTTGTCAAGTCAAAGCCTGAACAACACACCATACTATCGTGTTCTTATAAGCATACAAACCACTCAAACATTGAGTTAAGAGAAAGAAAAGGTAACCTGACGAGGTCGTGTGCTTGGACGAGGTCCATGATACTTGATCACACCAGTCCAAGAAGCAACAAAAACACTGCACATCATTTCAACCAGCTTTCTCTGCAAAAGTTATAAAATAATTATATTAACTAACAGCCTAAGCAGTTACAGAATACTATGACATTATTTGAACAAGAAACAGCAAACACACAAACAATAGCAGACTGAAAATCCTGAATAGGTTAATCGGTGTCATAGTATAAGAAGTCAAGAACACATGAGTGAAAAACCTGAGTTCATAAAAAAACTTTTAAGAATGAACTAATACACTAGCTACTAAGTTTATACAATACATTCAAAATACACCAACTACATGATAAATATAAACCTAGTAGGTGCTTTTCAGGCAGTTAATCCAGTTATTGCTCCCAGAAGCTAGTTTGTAGGTTTGCATCAGAGGCAAAAGTAGCACATAGTGTGAAACATAGCTGAAAGCCTGAAATCAGTCCTCACATGGGCCAGGACTCCACTTGTAGAAGTCACAGCCATACTTTTGAGACATGTTTTATGGCTGCATTGTATTTAAAAAATGTAATACTAACATAAAAAAGTAGCATGCATTAAAAAACACACATCTACAACCAGAAGCTGTCATAGATGGGAGAAGAAATAAGTGACCTCTATTTTACTTCTCAGCTTTTCCCCTTTCAATAGGAAATGCACAGGAAAAAAGGCAGCAAAGAACACTATCCATCCAACTAGAAGAGTTAAGGACCTGGTACATAACACAAGTGCAGTCATCAGATGAGAATGACTCAATATTTAACAAAAAGAAAATAACACAAGAGACACACTGGTGAAAATAACTTCCAATAGTAACACACACAAAAGTACAGGAAGCCAAATGCTTCTCTGACATTTCACACATAATCCAAACGAGATTACTGTGAAAAGTTGGTCTTGAAGTATTCTGATTTATGACATTATGAGAAGAGTAATTGTAATTGGGCAGAAAACTCTCAGCAGGGTAAAAAATGTCTACTTTCTTCCCTCTTTGGCACAACAGTTTAGTACAGATCAGATGAGCTAGGACACCCTTATACTAAAAAAATAAAGTCAAAGGGGATGAATAAATACAAACACTTACAAATAAATAATTAGCAATATCACATGGCTAAATATAAACTTCAGATCATAAGATTCCAGTACCTCAGTGGGAAGAGTATTCCATATCTTATCACTACTCCCAAGCACCATAGTGGGAATAAATAAATGTTCCAATTCCATGGCTCTGGAGAATTTGACTTAAAGCAACGTGTGAATGAATCCTGTACCAATGATTCAACATAATCACAAGCAATAAAAATAGCTAGATAGCATAAACCAAATCAATAAGAATCATCACAACAGCCATTTGCCTCTTTATCCTACACTGCAACTGAAGTTGCATATGCACAGCGGTAAACAAGGTACGAAGCAAAGAAACATGAGATGTCAAACATAAACTTTATGGACTCTAATCATGTATGCTGCTTTCCAATCATAACCAGGCTATGGACATACAAACATACAAAAGATGCTAAGATTTATGCATATGGAACAAGAACAGAATTATAATTTACAAAGAAAAACATTGTCATGTTCTGATGTTCCCATTTTACACCTTTACTGCTCCCTTAGCTTGAAGTATTGAAAAAAGACTAGTATTGAGCCCATGCTAACTCTACGATAAAAATCAAAAGATAATAAATATCTTGAACTTGAAGCGAATAATGAGATAAATTAAGATTTATGTGATTATGTCAAAAGAAGTGAGCGACAAATTATTACATTATTAAATTCATAGTAAATATAAGATAACAAAATAACTATCAATCAAGGAGAAAGAGAAATATCACAAAATGTACAAGATACAAAAGCTTTGATGACACCATTGAAAAGAACATCAACCTTTTGTGTGAAATTAACTATCATAGATTCTTATCTAAAGTCGACAGTAATAAACACAAACAAAATGTTCTTTACTTCTTTCAACATTATGCTTAAAGAGTCCTGCTATACACACGACTAGGAGAGCCGACTTTCGCATGACCAAACGGAACGATGGGCCAGGATACGTGGAGTAGTGTTGTTTGCTGCATTGGGTCGTCCAGGAGTCAGCTTGTTTAGTCGTGTGTATAGCATTTTCGATGCTTAAAATAGTTGCAAAAACTTGATACATATAGTAAATAAACTGAACAAGAAATCCAATGAAAACTAAAAAAACTGATTCTAGCATGCATACACGCTGGCTTTATCTGGGTGTCACGACATATCGACATCATAGCGAATCACCAAAAAAAGATGCTTGGTGAGTCAGACTGAAAGCCTAGATAATAGATCTGAGATACCAACATCCAGAAAGTTAACACCAAACTACTCAAATTTAAAAGTAACAAGAATCACTATTGCATCACTGCTAATAAAATAAAAGGTCACTTCAAAATTTAAATAAACTTTGTCGACTACAAAACCTTTCTAAAACCACCTAAGTAAAAAAATAATTTTTCATGAAGTCATGTGAATCAATTGCTACATTTAAGATATAGCTTACAGTTTAAAATGTGTTGAAAAAATATAAAAGAAAAAACTATAGCTCTACTCCACCAAACAATCCAAAGTTTGCCCTAAAGGAAGCCATACAACAATAAATCTACGGTAAATCTAACTAAACTAAATGTAATATTATCAGAACCATACTAAAATTCCGAAATTTATGAGATGAAGGTACCGATATAATCAATTAGAAAAAACAAATAATTCTAAGCCTAATCTTATTTCTAAAACAAATTCGCTCTTCTCCTTTCGCAAGACCCTACAGATCAAAGCCTAAAAGCATCTTCTTTGTTCATACCACCTCACTATAACAGCATCAATCAACCTGAGAGCGCCATCGGAAAAAAATAGAGTGCACGAAAAGGGGGGGATTTAAGACCCGCCAGGACACTCACATCGACGATGGCGCCCGCCGCTTCGGTAAGCACCGGCGAGATGTCGAGCAGATCGCGCCTGCACCGGGGAAGAAGAGGGAAACGGTGCCCTCGAAATCAGCGCTAAATCCGACACTGTTCCAAGGCGCGGAGACAGGGGCTAGGGTGATAATTACAGCCTTACAGGTGTAGATTCCTGGGGGATTCCTGCGGCAGCGAGTCTGATGGGAGGTAGTCCTCCAGGTTCGGCCGGTCCAGCTCCATGTCCGCCGCCACCGACGAGGACGCCATCTCCGGCCACCGGCTAGTCGCCGCCAAGGAGAGCTTCGCGACGGAACGAGCGAGAGGTAGGCGGCGGATTGATGTGTTCGTGGATCGGGACAGCGGAGGGGCTCATAAATGAGCGGGTCCCACCCACTGACACGTGAGCCCGCTTAACAGAGCTTAGTGGGCCGGCCCAATTCACTTCTCGGCCCATATTAAAAGACTATTTAACACCATAACAAATCCCTAGATTTCTCTCTCTTTCTTCCGTTGTCAGCAGCACCGCCGCGCCGTCCGCCGCTCGCCGCCGACGCAAACCGTACGCTGCTGGGCACAAGCTGAAGCGGGGACGCGGTCTCCACGGGGAAGGAATCCCGACGCAGGGCGGGTGTGGCCGTGTGGGGAAAATTTATCCCCTATCTAGAAGGCTCCTGACACCCTACTCCCTCGCCGCCACTCCTGCTGCCACTCGCAGCAGCCGCCATGGCGCCGCCGGCCAACTCCGACGAGATCGCTAGCTCCAAGAAGGCTAGGAAGTCAAAGTGCAAGGAGGAGAGGAGTCACAAGAAGAGTAAGCATGCGCGTCCGGCTACCAGCGAAGCCCCTCCCCGCAGCAATGAACACGGCACCAAGGGCAAGAAGCTCAAACACAAGGACGGGCAGGACGGGCAGGAGGTGGAGAAGGAGCACGGCAAGATGTCCAAGGCGAGGAAGGCCGAGGGTGAGAGTGTGACTGCGGATGCTGAGGGGGTGAGGCGAGTGGACAATAAGGTGAGGCGGGCGATGGAGGACCAGCGGTTCGCGGCGGCGCGGACTGACCCGAGGTTCCGGCCGATGCGTCGGAAGGAGGGGAAGGTGGAGCTCGACTCGAGGTTCAGCAGCATGTTGACGGACCCGAGGTTCACGTCCTCGGCGGCGCCGGTTGACAAGCACGGGAGGCGCCGAAAGAAGGGCTCCAAGGAGAACCCCATGCTACAGTACTATCTCAATCAGGAGGAAAAGGAGGAAAAGGCGAAATTGTTTGAAGAAGAGGAAGAAAAGGAGGCGGAAGAAGAGCAGCAAGAAGAAGAACAAAGCTCTAGTAGCGACGACGACGATGAAGATGAGGACGACGATGATGAGGTGGTGCTTTGTTCACAATTTTTGATGGTTTAGCTTATATTTCTTTCGATTATTTGGCTTGTGATTGTGAAGTACTTCATTTACACATCTGCAGTTATTTGGCACAAACCTCACGTTTCTAAACTAGCTCTAAAAGGAAAAAATTGCTATTTTGTAGTAATCAGCTGAAGATGCATGTACATCGTGCTGCCTGTTTTTCTGTGATCCATCATGCCCCATCAATTTGTTTTCTGATTGGCCTTGTGATTTACATATTTTGCAAGTACGGATTGATTTGCAACCTTTATGCACTCTTCTGATCTTCAAGAAAAATATACTGTTTTACAACATTATTCTTGCATTATAGCTAATCCATAATCTTCATTTTTTGCAGTACTCTGTTGGCAGTGACATAGCACATTACTTGATGGGCACACATGACGGTGCACCTATGATTGACAAGGAAACTCACAGGCTTGCTGTCGTTAATATGGACTGGGATCATATTAAGGTATGTGTCTATTGAAAAATAATTATGTCTTGAGTAGTAAGCTCTTTGCAGAAATAATTTGCAGCCATGCTCAAGGAGGCATTTTGTTTTCAGAAACTTAATAATTGCCTTGTTCCACCAACACATTTTTCTGAAAACAACTTGTTTATTATGTGGTCACATGTTTATTTTTTTATTTTTTAGCTTTGCTTTGCTTTATGAGCACATTTTAGACCTCTATAAAACCCCATGTGCCATTGGTTGCGATATTTGGAAAACTACTATATATTGTTGGCCTGTTAGGTGGGAGTAGAATTTGCAGAGCATGCTTTATGACTGAGAGGTTTGCAGTTTCTGTTCTTTATGTTCTGTTTAAACCAGGTGAAATTTCTATGTGCAAAACTCTCTTCTCTTTTACACCCTCTGTCCGGGTGTTGTGGTGTTTGTCTAGCAATGTAAGGTGTTTTTGGATTGATGGATTCCCAAGCGCTTTTCCAGAGTATATTTTTCCTATACTCCTCATAATGATAAATAAAAGTTGTAGTGCTCCTATGCATGCATGCAAGTATTAAATTATGTACAGAGTAACTATTGATGGTAGTTTTGTCTTTTGTATTGCTACCCTTGTCTATGTTTTAAGGATAAATACACCCGACATACCTAGACAGAGGTAGTTGTTGAGAGCTTAATAGTCCACAATGCAAGAATGGCATATTTTTGTGAAGCATAGTTATTGAGGATGCTAGTTCTAGCAAAAAGTGGACTTGCTTGTAAGTTATTGCAGCAGTGGAACTATATCATTTGTGGTATGGACCAAATGGAAGTAACTAGAATTTGTAATGCAGATAGTGTTGCAATTTTCGCCTAGTTGGCTGACTACTGGCTAGTCACTAGGTGGCAGCAAACCACCTTGATTGGGGGTAATCATTGAACACTTGAGCTAGTCAGTCAATCAGTCTGACCCACTAGTCAGTCAAAATTGGTCAAAGTTGGCTCTAGTCAAATAGTTTAAGTCAGCGACTAGTCAGTGGCCACCTAGGAAATAGAGAATTGACAGCAGGCTGAAAATTTTGAGCCTGAAGGGGGGCTAAAAATGTTGGGCACTAGAGTTAATACTATCCCCAATTCTTTTCCCTCATTCTCTCTTTCCGTCTTTTCTATATTCTATATCACTTCTATAACTGGTTAGTTTCATTGTTTCAATAATCAATACTCAGTAGTCTAAAAATATACTACAAAACATGTCAAAAGTAGTTAGTTACTCGTGCAAAAATGTATAGTTGACCATATTGGAACTTCAGACTAGTCGGCATTTCGGCAACTAGTTGTTGACTAGTTGACCTACTGACTGAGTAGCGACTAGTGACCAGGGGAACACTGGAATGTTGTCAACTGAACAGTGTGCACTGAGGCAATGATGAACACATAATCGAAGATGTTTGGGCTGTTAGAGGCCAAATTCAACTTGGCAAAATCCTGCTTTGCTAAACTGAATCTAAGCAGCCCCATAGCATTTATGTTGTATTTTTTTTCTCTTGAAGCAACTTTGAATTGATTATACTTTTTCATTCTTTGCTGTTCAGTGAACCTATCATTTTGTTTCCCCTTTAATAGGCAGTTGACCTGTATATGGTGATGACATCTTGCCTCCCAAAAGGTGGGCGGGTTATATCAGTCTCAGTCTATCCATCGGAGTTTGGACTTAAGTGCATGAACATTGAGTCAACTAAGGGTCCAGCTGCCCTTGTTGATATAAATGGTAGTGATGTTGATAATAGTGATGACGACGACGACGAAGACAGTAGTGATATTGAACATGATTCTGAGGCTGAAAACAACAAACTGCGGAGTTATGAGCTAAACAGATTGAGGTTAGTAACAAAATGGAGAAATACATTTTTGATGAGTATTACCCTGTTTTTTATCTGATCTCCTGGGACTTACTGAGAAGAGCATGACATGAATTCGTTGGCCATACTCCATAATCTTCATGTTGCTAATGCAGATAACTTAACATGTTTAAAACCTATGTATTAAATATTAATATCTGATGTCGCTTTTGCTTGACACATTGGAATTGTCTGTATTTGTTGAAGCATTCATATGTATCCTTTTCATTTAACATGACAATATTAATTACCAAATCTCTTATTTCTATGTTGATTTTGCTGTAGGTATTACTATGCGGTTGTGGTGTGTGATTCCAGTGCAACTGCAAATCACCTATACATGAATCTTGATGGTACAGAGTTCTTGAAAACATCGAATGTGTTTGATTTGCAGTTTATTCCTGATTCCATGGAGTTCAAACATCCTTCCCGTGATGTTGCTACAGAGGTATTGACCGGTTATTATGTTTTTTCTAATATATGATCCTTTAAACTAAGTACAACTTGCTTTTCAGTTGGTGCTAAAAGAAACAATTTTTAGTTTATTTAATGATGCATTTCATGTTTATGTAGGCACCTCCAAGTTACAAGGAGCCTAATTTTGAAACTCGTGCTTTGCAACATAGTAGAGTTAAGCTCACCTGGGATGATGATGAACCAGAACGCAAGAAGGTCTTGAGGCGAAAGTTCAATGATGATCAGGTTAAATCTTTTTTAATAAATGATTTTGTTTGTGTTAATAGTTTAACATTTCAGTAGCTCATGTAACTTGAAAACATTCACAGAGGAATTACAGTGTCAAGTTAGGCAATTGGCATTTTAAAATTACTATTATTTTGCAATTCTCCTCTTGTTTTGTGAAAGTTTGTGCCCTGTGAACAGCTATATGTTATGCACTGTCTTGTCTCAATTTCTCTCATGTTGACATGATAATTTCCTTATAAGATAACATAGTTTAATAACACAGGCATGCATTGTGATACTCCATTTTTATAAGGTGCAAATTGACTTGATTTCTCTAGCAGGTATCATCTTTGTATCACTAAAGGCTGGTTTGGGAGCCCATAATCCCGGCCCATTCCCTGGGGATGGGCCGAGATTTTAGTTCAAAATCCCGGCCCATCCCCAGGGAATGGGCTGGGATTGTGGGCTCCCAAACAAGCCCTAAATGACTAAATGTATATACAGTTAGGAGATAGTTATTGGTCAAAAGTTAAGAAGTTTGAATCTCAAAATATTTGTATGCCTTATAAATTTAAATGGAGGGAATACCTTTATTGTTCTTGCCCTTTTATTTTCTTTTGATCTACAGACTACAGTTTTGTTAACTTTATTCAGTTTTTTTGCTGCAGTTAGATGAGCTTGATATATATCTAGCTAGTGATGATAGTGCATCAGATGATGAAGGCACAGATAATTATGGTCATGAGTCTCTACAAAATGATGTAGCCAAAAGAAAGTTAACAAGGGACGAGCGACTGAATCTTTTACTGCAAGGAGACAAATCTGATGAGGAACAAAGCGACGGTGAGGATATGGAGGTAACATTCAACACAGAGCTTGAGGATCTCAGTAAGCGCATCCTTGAGAGAAAGGTCAACAATGGGAAGACTGTCTGGGAGAAGCACCAAGATAAAATGAAAGAGAAACGGAAAGCTAGGAAGAGAAGGTCAAAGGATGATGATGACGATGATGGCTATAGCAGCGAAGATGCCCCTGATGAACATGATGATTTCTTTGATGAGGAAATGTCCGACGATGAAATTAAGACAAAGACGAAAGAGAAGGCAGAGGCTAAAGATAAAGGAAAGAGGAAAGGCAGGGACAAGCCCCCAGAGGAACATTTGGATGATGAAGCAACCAGAGAAGAGTTGGAGCTCCTGGTGGCTGCTGACACAGATGCAACCAAAGATGCAAAGGGTTACAATCTGAAACGCAAAAAGGGTAAAAAGGGCAAGAAGGGTAAAGAGCAATCTGCTAATGAAGAACTTCCTGAAATAGATCTTAGCAAAGACGAGAGGTTCTCAGCCATGTTCACATCTCATTTGTTCGCGCTGGATCCTACTGATCCCCAGTACAAAAGGTATTTTCTATGAGCATTTGCCCCTATCAGACTAATGCGGCCCTTCTTTTCTTGGTTCAGTTTTACTCATACTAACTGTTGTGGATTGCCACGTGCAGGAGTGCCGCCTTTATGCGCAAGCAATCTGGGAAGCAGGGCTCTCATGTAGGCAGAGTGGATAGAAAAGCTCTTGTCGATGAACCATCTCTGGGAGGTAGAGGTAGTTTACCACCTGATGATGCGCCTACCAAGACTGATGACCAGAAACCTGATGGGGCATCCACGGAGAAGCTGCAAACAATGTCTGCAGTCAGGTCACTAAAAAGGAAGCTTACTGCATTCAAGAACACGAGCACGAGTGACCGATAAAGATGTTTGTTTTGCACTGACGCATTGTTACTCATGATGAAGTTTCTCCCCGTGAACAGACGGAGAATTGTTTTGGTTTTAGAGTAGTTTCAAGGTATTCTATTGGTGTTTGTTATCTGCCTAAGGAAAGCCTCCAAATTTTGGATTTTGACAACACAAGGATCTATTTTGACAATTCAGTTTGTTGTTTTAATGTGTTGGGAATATAGTTCTTGCATAATTTTGAGTGTTAACAATCTTTGAAGACTCTTTCTGGCTTATTCCCTCCTTATCATATTATAAATATAAATAGTTTGATCAATTTGAAACTTGAGCCCAGCAAACAATGCAAATCTCCACAAACACGAAATATATGTTATGTTAGACCTCCAAAGTCTTAAAAAACTGTATCTACCGTGGACTAATTCAAATAGAAAAGAGATCAAGACTCATCTTTTTCATGTGAGCTACAGATAGATCTAGATCTACTAGGGGAGGTGAGAGATATTATATATAATAAAAATAGATCTATCAAATATAACAACTAATATACAAGCCTATGCCGTTGACTTGGAGTATTGGTCATCGACTGATCGTCGTCTTGTACGGAGTACTTTACACCTACAAAATGCAGTCTCGAAAGGCAGATGAAGCTTCATATTTGACCAAACATGGGGGAATTCGGGCCTCACCAAAAGATGGTGCTCGACTCGGAGTTAGTACAGGTGCTCGTCTCCGGCGACGCGGCCCGCTTGGACGAGCTACTGGAGAGCAGAGAAGGTCGTGGCGGCGGCGACGTCGACGGTCGCAGATACCCTCAAGAAGACGGCCTGCGTCAAGTCTCGATAAACATCGGGGACGCGACGCGGCCAGGGACGAGGACGAGCTTCCTCCTTGGTGT
Source organism: Zizania palustris (assembly GCA_019279435.1). Taxonomy (NCBI): domain Eukaryota; kingdom Viridiplantae; phylum Streptophyta; class Magnoliopsida; order Poales; family Poaceae; genus Zizania; species Zizania palustris. The sequence continues at coordinate 73,144,681 of JAAALK010000079.1, read as the reverse complement.
GACGAGCAACGGGAACACGGCGTTGCATCTCGTCGCCAGCCGCGGCCACGTCGGGCTCGCGGAGCTCATCTGCCAGGCGGCGCCCTCGCTGGTCGCCACGCGCAACAGGTGCCTCGACACGCCGCTGCACTGCGCGGCGAAGGCAGGGCACCGGGATGTGGCGGCCCACCTCCTGCGAAGGATGCGCGCCGGCGGTGCAGTGGAGGAGGAGGAGGCGGCGGCGGCGCTGCGGGCGGAGAACCAGCTGGGCGCCACCGCGCTGTACGAAGCCGTTCGTCACAGACACACTGAGGTGGTGGATCTCTTCATGGCGGAAGCTCCCGAGCTGGCCGCGGTAACGTCCGGCGATGGCGTCTCGCCGTTATACTTGGCGGCGACGACTGGTTCCGTGCGTATGGTCGCGGCACTGCTGCGCCCATCACTCGACGGGACACCGTCGCCGGCATCATTTGCTGGTCGGGACGGGCGTACAGCTTTGCATGTTGCGGCAGTTCTTAGCAAAGGTAATAAAGATTTCAATTGAGCAAAACTGAAATATTATTTTGTGACGTGTTTATAGCTTGGAGCCTTGGATTACATCTTTTCCGTGATGGATAGTTAATTGGCTAGTCAATGAGCAGAGATTAATCTGTTAAACAAAGATTAATTAAATTAGCCGGTTAACCGATTAATTGAAGAAATAGTTAAATAATATATTAGGGTGCATGAACTCTAAGAGAAATTCGGGAAAATATCCTGTGCAATCACTCATTTAGTACAAACGTGCAATCAAACGATCCAATGGTTACATATGAAAGTCCAATCAAGTGATCCAACAGTTACATATAAAATTGCTTGATTGGATGCACCGGATCGCTTAATTGCACGCTTGCACCAAATAAATGGTTGCACAGGATAATTCCCCGAAAAATCTCTACCTGACTGTTTTTATATCATTTTTATGCATCTCTCGTTCAATCATTTGCCCACTGCACACCATTTTTGTTTGTATGCATGTGCTGCCTGATTACCCGTGCTTTCTTTATCTCATTTGGTTGTTGCTACCCAAGTGACCATGCTATCCTCTCTCATCTCTTTTAGACTTCCTCTTCTCTCTCCCGGACGTCATCTTCGTTCTTCCTTTTTCTCAGCTGAAGAGCAGGCTCCGCCAGCAGTTTATAGAGGGGCGGCTTGAGCAACGCGAGGCTAGTGTAGTCGCATTGTTCGGCATGGATCTAAGTGGTGATAGTTCAGATCCAACGGCGATGGTGTAGATCCGGTGGCGGTGATGCTGATCCGACGGTGGTAGCATGGATTTGACCGCGGCGACACAGATCTAGACGGTGGTGACGTGGATCAAGATTGAGCGGCACGGACGATTAAGCGGTGGAGAGACAATTAATCGGGTTGACCATCGATTACTCGGTTTGAGCAGCCGATTAATTACCCCACCGATTATAATGCACAATTAATTACAGAGCTACTGAGCACCATTCAATGTGTCGATTAGGGTGCAAATTAGTGATCGAATCCACGAGTATAGACTTAGTACTTATATGTTCGGTCTTAATAGTTTGATCCTAGATTCTAACTTTCATAACATGATACTTAATGGTAATGTGTTTAGTAGCACTATTTGACTTATTATTACCCGGATAGAAAATTATGATCTATATAGTGAGTTGTCTAGAAATACTATCGACCACTCTAAGTCATGGAATGAGATTCTTAAGCCATATAGTCTACCCAGTTGCTTCATAACATGCCTGAAATTCTGCATGCATAGTCGACGATGTAGTAAGTGATTGTTTTAAGCTTTTCCAAGAAATAATTCGTCCAATAAGAATGAAAACATAATCTGATGTGGATTTCTAAGTATTCATTTTTTTTTGAAGAAGAAAGGGAGGACCCTTTCCCATTTCCATTAGAGAAATGGCAGATAAGTTCACAGAACACCCAAAACAACAAAGTTGTTCCGCTTGAACACACAAGCAAAACCACACACCATAGAGCACATCAATTTGAAACACCTACTTATTACAGACCAGGTTTTGCAGGCACACCGCCAAACAGATTCTGGTAACATCACATACCCTAGAGAACACAAAAGACACAGGTGCAACGAGAGACCAGCTTCCAAATCACCCACAAATCAGGTTCGTAGCAAAGCTCCATCTATGCTCATCACAGATCTCTTTACCACTCGCTCGAGTAAACGAACTCCCAGGGCCAGTCTTCCTAATCTTTCCTCTGACTTCTGTAAAATGGACCAGTGATCAATCCAAAAGCAAATTGAATTCACCAGCTCAGTTGGTTCATTGAGCCTTTTTAACCTGAAAAACACATTATTCTAGCACTTCCAAATACTCCACATTACTGCAGCAATTCCCACCCCTACTAAAAGTTTATCTTTCTTTCTCAGTTTTCTAAACCAACTTTGCCACATATGTACCACACCACAGAACGGTCCAATGTTAAAACATACTCCAACAAGCGTCCAAATAAAGCGTGCCACTTTGCAATGAAAGAACAAGTGATCCACATTCTCATCTTTGCTGCAAAAAGGGCAATTACTTTGATTCCCTTTCCATCCCCTTTTTAATCAAGTTCATCCTTGTTAGAATTCTATTCCTCTTGGCAAGCCACAAAAAGATCTTTATCTTCAGTGGCACTCTCAGATCCCAAACATCATCAACCGTCTTAGACACAGTTTGAATTTTCAGTGCAGTATAGAAGGCCTTTACGTCAAATACCCCTTTTACATTCAACGTCCATTTCACAGTATCATTTTCTCCATTAAGAGTAACCTCTTGGCAAATCTTTTTCAGACTCATCCAATCTTGAAACCTCTCCCCAACCAGAGTTCGTCTAAACTTAAGATTCATCCCATTGTTATTTAGGGTATCTGCCACAGTCACAAACTTTGAAAATGTGATTCTATATAAAGCTGGAAAATGGTCAGATAACTTCTTACTATCAATCCAACAATCCTCCCAGAATAAGGTGCTTTTGACATTCCCAACTCTGGTCTTGACATCAATCCATTTAAATTGCATATACAAGGTCTTGACATCCATAAGTGTACTCCAGAATTGGGAATCCCCAACTTTTTTTCCCTCTGATATAAAGTTTTACCACCAAGGTACTTCCTTTTCAACAAAGTCTGCCAGAGCCCATCCTCTGTTTCAATCTTCCAAAGCCACTTTCCCATCAGGGCAATATTCATAATCTGAAGGTCCAAGACCCCCATGCCTCCACATTCCTTGGGCATGCATACTTCAGGCCATTTCACCAAATGATATTTTTTTTACTGTCATGTCCTTCCTGCCACAATAATCTAGCTCTGAAGTATTCCATTTTTTCCTAACACCCTTAGGGAGTTTATAGAAGGATAGCATATATAGAGGCACACTACTCAAGCATGAGTTTAAAAGACTCAACCTTCCCCCAATATCCAATAATTTACCTTGCCAACATCCCAGTTTACTTTCAACCTTATTTTCACAAGCTTTCCAATCACTATTTGAAATTTTCTTATTTTTAATAGGAAGATCCAGATATTTCATGGGCAAAGTACCCATTTGACATGTCAAGATTTGACAGTACCTTTTCATTCTTCTATTCTCTATTCCAATTCCAAAAACTTCACTCTTATCAAAATTAATTTTCAACCCAGACATTTGCTCAAACAAACACAAAATGAATTTCAAATGTTTGGCATTCATCAAATCATCTTTCAACAAGAATATGGTATCATCAGCATACTGCAAGATAGAAATTCCTTTTTCGAGGCTCTCATCCCCTAAGCCAGTTATTATATCATTATCAACTGCCCTCTCCATCAAAACAGAAAGAGCATCAGCAGCTAAATCAAACAGAAGTGGAGATAAAGGATCCCCTTGTCTCAAACCTTGGTGTGTTTTGAAATAAGTACCTATCTAGTCATTAAGCTTGACACTCACACTTCCACCCATAACAACTCTCATGATCCAATCATTCCATTTGCAGGGAAAACCTTTAGACTCCAACATTTGATACACAAAGGGCCATTTGATTTTATCGTAAGCCTTCTCAAAATCAACTTTGAATAAGATTCCAGAGGACTTTTTAACATGTAAAGAATTTAACAATTCATGCAAGATAACAACCCCATCCATAATATACCTATTCTTAATAAAAGCGGTTTGAGTCTTAGCAATTAAACAATCTATAACTTTTTCCAGTCTATGCATCAGGACCTTAGTTAAAATTTTGAAACTCACATTGAGAAGACATATGGGCCTGAATTTTCTAACCTGATCAACATTAGCAATTTTTGGTACTAGAGTGATTACCCCAAAATTCAATCTATCCACATCAGCTTTACCTTGATGGAAGTCATTTATAATACCATCAAATCTTCCTTAATAATTTCCCAACAATTCTTATAAAATTCAGCAGGGAACCCATCAGGGCCTGGAGACTTGTTACTTTCTATTCCAAAGACAGCATGTTTAACTTCTTTTTTAGTAAAAGGCTCCAAGAGAGCAATCTTATCCTCATTATTTACTTGAATCATATCTCTTGTCAATAGCTTAATGTTCATTCTTTCTCTCTCCCCAAAAAGAGTCTTATAGAAGTCTGTTACATGAGAGAGCATTTCATTCTGATCACTGATGATTTTATCATTATCTCTCAAGTAAGATATAGGATTTTTCCTTCGTCTACCATTTGTTTTAGCATGAAAGTACTTTGTATTACCATTTCCTTCCAGTAAGTCTCTAGTTTTGCTCCTTTGAATCCATTTAATTTGTTCCTCTTTCATCAGATCTTTTAATTGAATTTCAAGTTCCCTCCTTTCTTTCCTATCATTCTAGTACATACCAGAAAGTTCACACTTCTTATCAATAGTATCCTTTTTTCCATGATTTCAGCTTTGGTTCTTTTATATAATCCTTCCCAGTTCATATTCCAACATTTGAGTTTTTTCCTCAGATACATCATTTTCCTTTGCCATTTATTCACCCAGCTCCCATGACATCTCACTGATTTCCAAACTTCATTCACCATCTCTTTCAGATCAGCCCTACACAGCCAACTATTTTCAAATTTAAAATTGACAGTCTTTCTAGTTGTTCCACCAAAATCAATCAAGATAGGCAAATGATGTGACAATACTCTTTCCAAAGGTACAGCTTTGGCTAGAGGGAACATTTTTTCCCAATCCATAGTTATCAGTATCCTGTCCAACTTCTCATAGGTTGGATCACTATGATTATTGCTCCAAGTGTATAATCTACCATTCATTTTTAACTCTCTCAGATTATTCATTTCAATTATTGCATTAAACAAGAATCTCCATTTAGTGTATCCACCAGCTTTATTTTTCTCAGATTCCTTTCTCAATATGTTAAAATCCCCACCAAAAACTGAAGGGCCTTTGCAATTTTTACACAAATGAGAAAATTCAACCAAAAAACTTTCCTTATGATCAATCTGAGCAGCCCCATAAATGACCACCAGGTTCCAAGTAAGTTTATCCATCTTATTAACTATCTGCATTTTAATGAAATGATGTCCCATTTCCACATATTTCTTTTCTATTGTATCCTCATTAACCCCAACCAGAATTCCCCCTGATCTCTCCTAAGCAGGAGACCAAACCCAGGAAAAAATTTTCCCAGCACTTAGGGAGTTTAAAAAATTCTGAGAAAAGTCAACCCTCATAGTCTCTTGGATGCCTACAAAGTCCAGATTCTTCCCCCTTATAACATCAGAGAGATGTTTTCCTTTCTCACAATTACCAAAACCTCTTGAATTCCAGAAGAGTCCTTTCATTTATACTTTTTCTTTTTTTTCCTCAAATTTACTTTTACTGGTTTAACCTTAGTCATACTAAAGTTACCAATATTCTAACCTCCTTCATCCATGCCCACAACATCTAATTGAGACAAACAATTGTCTATATTTTCCAAATTAAGTCTTAACCCAAAAGGATCCATTTCTTCCATCAAGTCACCAATAATGTTATCATTTTCAACATTTTCATCCTCAACACCTACTGAATCTTTATTATTATCATGAGAAGTTAAGAACAGAGTAAGTCTAGCTTGCTCCAATATTTTTACTAACTCAAGATTATACTCAACTTGATGAATGAAGCAACCCAGGGATACTCCTAACATACTAGCCATTTCAAACAAGGAAGCATTATCATCAACAACAAAAGAGTTTGGGTCAGTACCTTTCCCAAGAAAAGCATTCTGGGCTTCTTTTCTAGAGGTTGCAAGTTCTAGGACTGTTTTATCCTCCTTTGTCTTGAGTCTGGTACATCTCCTTCTATCCTCCTCATCCTGTTCAGTTTCCTTAATTGGGATAACAATTCCCACCCGAGTTGCAAAATCAACAGATTCTTATGAATCATTGTATTCCTCAGAGTCAGTGATCTGAATCTTTCCCCCTTCAGAGTTAAGTTCCACACCATCTTGTTCATGAGAGGTGATCTGGTTCAGGTCAGGTTCTTCAGTATAAGTTTTCTGGACAGCAACCTCAACATCTGACTTTTTGCTCAGTTCACCATCCTCCTTTTCATCATTGTGAATCAGCTCTTCTATTTGTAATTTTTCAGCCAACTCCTCATCATCTATGTGCTGATCTTCTGAGGCATGTAATCCCTCCAGGGTAGATATATTACTTTCAGGCACTTTCAAGTTGTCAGATACAGTGATATTCACATGGGAGGTTAAGCCAACATCTCCACTTCCTGTGTTTCTTTTCTTTGCCAAATTACCCTTCACACCATCTAATACAGTTGTATCCTCTTCATTCAGAACCCTCTTCCCTTTGTCCTTGGACTGGAACCACCCAACTTCAACAATCTCCTCCAAAGTGTAAAAGATCTCATACAACAATAGATGTGGAGTAGTTAAAATCAGGGACAGAGGAAAAACAATTGTATTCATCATGCCAATCTTCAGCCTCACAATCTCTTTATTTCTAACAGATTCCATGTCCACTTCCACAACCACCCCTAAATTTGAACCAACTTCACAAAGAGCCTGATAGTTTTTCATAGTGTCAGGCAGACCACTCACATTCACCCAAACAACATGTAATTTTCCAACAGCCATAGCCTCTTGGGTCCAAGCCCTCACTTTAATTCTCACATTTGTCCCTTTGAGAGTAAATTCCTCAAAGTTATATATGTCTTCCAATCTCATTTTGTTTGGAAATCTAACCAAGAAAGTCCCACTTCCAACATTCTAAGTATTCATATACCCCACAAATTAAATCAGCGTCTGAATAACCTATAACCTCAAGGTTATCAATTGTATTATATGTGACTATATAATGCTTAGTTCCTTGCAAATAACACAAGATTTTCTTAACAATTTTTCGGTGGTCTAATCATGAATTTGACTGAAATCTGCTAAGCATCCTAGTAACAAACGCCAAGTCTGGACGCGTGTAGACTTAAGCATACATAAGGCTTCTAACAATTGAACCTATGGATTTGCTTTCATCCGATCATATTCTAATTGGTTCTTAGGCTTTGGAATAACCCAATCTTATAGCCCTTAAATATTGGAGCAGACGTGGCAGAGCATGTACTCATATTATACTTTTCAAGTACTTTGCTCACGTATAACTTCATAGATAATCCTAATACTCCTTTAGACATGTCTAGTATATCTCAATGCCAAGAACACAAGAGGCCTCATCGAGACCCTTCGTATCAAAATTAGAGGATAAAAATCCCTTAGTCTTATGCAACATATACTTATTGCTACTTGCTAATAGGATATCATCCGCATAGAGTACTAGAATTATAATTTTTTCACCTTTATTCTTAATGTATACGTATTTATAGAACTCATTTTCCTCAAATACAAACTTTCTAATTATTGTATCGAAATTAAGGTGTCATTGTCTTGACACTTGCTTAAGATCGTAAATGCATTTCTTTAACATACATCCCATATGTTCCTTGTCTTTCACAACAAAAACCTCAAGTTGTGCCATGAACACAGTCTCATATAAATCACCGTTAAGCAATACAGTTTTAAAATCCATATGTTAAAGCTCTAAATCATAATGAGCAACCATCGCTATGCCAATTATTAGTGAGTCTTTCTTTGAGACAAGGGGAAAGATATTATTATAATAAATTACCTCTCTCTAAGTAAAACCCTTAGCTACGAGCCTAACCTTTAACTTTTTACTATTCCTTTTAGAGTCATGATTAGTTTTATAGACCCACTTACAGTCTATTGTTTTGACTCCTAAAATGAGGAGGGATCATTCACTTTCCCAATATCTTTACCTAAACAACTTTCATAACAATCGGGAATGGAAGGCCTTCTTTCTCACTTTGACCATCTTAAGGCAACCACGGCCTCCCGAGGCTCTTCTTCATTAGGTTCCTTAGGTTCTTGTTGAGGCATATTATTTGGTTCATTAATATCTTCAATCGGAGGTGTAACTTCAGGATGTTTGGAGGGTGCAATATCATGAGGTACCACATAATGAGTAGAAAAATTAGCCTCTGGGTTCATCGGTACGGTAAACTGAGGCTGAATCTTCTGAAGACTAATTTCCCTCCCCCGTGAGTTTACACTTTCATCGTTTTCATTAGTATGGTAAACTGAAGCATGCTACGTACCATATACATAAATGTACAATTGCAACGCTCAACCACTCTATTTTATTAGGGTTCCTCAAGCATGGAGTACTATGCTACTATGTCATTTTCTTCAAGATACTTAGCAAATGACATAGAAATTTGTCCATAAGTAGCATGTATCCCATAATATTCTCCTCATCGATCTAATTTTATAACTTTAATCTTAGAGTTGTGCTGAGTTTCAACCTCGACCTTAAATATCTTAAATTTCTCTAATGATTCAGATCGATCGCTAATGAGAAAAATATAGCCATAACGTGTGTAGTCATCAGTAAATGTTACTAAAGAATCATATCCATCTAATGATGCTATTAGAAATGGTCTACAAATATTAGTGTGAATTAATTATAAAGGACCATTACTCCTAATTGCTCCATTCTTAATTGTCTAAGTGAATTTTTCCCTTAATGCAGTTTTCTAAGCAGCGCTTTGAATTTGAGAGGTCTAGATATAGAAGTTTCTCTTCCTTAATGAGATGTTTCATTCTCTCTTTCGAAATATGACCTAAGTGACGATACCACAATTTAGATAGCATCTCATTACTCACCTTCGTCTTACTCACATAATATGCATTCATTACAATGTTATTCATGGATAATAAATAAATCTTATCATACTTAAATGTAGTACCGATAATATTATTATCCAATCAATAACAGAGTTATTGTCATAAGACTTGATGATGCTCTTATTGTTACAAAGCGTACGTGAACAATTATTGCTTGTCAACACCGGAACTGAAAGTAAGGTCCTCCTAACAATAGGAACAAACAATACATCATCAAGTCGAAGACTAAAGTCATCTTTTAATTATAATATTAGGGATCCAATGACTTTAACTTCAATTTCTATCCCATCCACGACTCAAAGACTTCGACCCCCATTTCTTATAGTATGCATGGTATGCAATCCATGAAATAAATTAATAACATGCACAGTGGCACTAGCTAGAGCCAACCCACTAATCATTAGAGAAAAATCAACATAGATTGATTGTCACGCCCCGATTTAATAAAACCGGGGATCTTTATTGAAATTCCATAGAAAATCAATAAATACAAGATGTTCATCACACGACTGCGTACAATACACCAATCAATCATGGTTCGTAGACCATATTATTACAAAAGAGTTAAATAAAGAGAAACTAATAAAAATAAATCCTCTAGATGAACGCCTTCTTCCAGTCTCGTGCCTTGACTGGGTCGCTACTCCAGACCTTCGCCCTCCTCGTAGTAGACTGCCTCTGGTGGTGTAAGTCAACGGGGGTGAGTACAATCGTACTCAGCAAACCACCGAATGCAATTATAATGCCAGGTGATAACAAGGATAGTGGCTTACTTTTGCGGAAAAGCACAATTTGTAAAGCAATTAATGTAATCAAGTTATTATCGCAGAAAAGTAAACATGAGTCATGCATCATCTTTCATTATATTCTACCTCGAGGGGTACAGTCAGCCCACCCTCGCTCGACAGTCCTTACATGCCATGAATAACTCAAACATTCACATAAAAGTAAACTAACTGCGAGAGGTCACACAACCCGCCCTTGACCGTGGGCTCGACTTTTCGAAAAGATTTATAACTCTGATCAGAGGTGTACTACTCTACCCACAAGGCACTCATTTCCCGCACACCGCAGTGTGTTAAATGACTCCTGTCACGAGAAGCTCGTGCCAAGACCTTCATCATGGAACGCACCAATTCGATAACACCCTCGTATAAGTTTCGTAAGGTTTCCCAGTCACTTCGGGCCACGCCTTACCCCCCCCCTTGAGCCACGCCGGTACAAGTCACCCGCAGGCTTGCCCCTTGTACCCCTCCACTATGGTGTTCCAAGTTGGTACGATCCATACCTCTAGTTAGGACTTACCCACTAGACTTGTGGTTAGTACGGAAGTGCTTTGCAACGGATCCCGCAGACCGGTCCTTATAGTGCCCCGGGTGCGACCAACCAATGCCCGAGCTTGCACCTGGAACCCACCATACTTATAACCTAGCCAACTCCAACAGAGTCCAGAAACAAGAATAACGGGGAAATACATATAGTAGAATCCATCTATCTACGACTCATTCTTTTTATCCTATAGCAGTTGTGTCGGTACATTGGACACTTGCTAATATAATATTTGTAGAGTGACAAGGAGTGTAGGCTCAATAAGCATGGCTTGGGTTTGCACACAAGGACGGGGATCTAATAAATATAGTGTAGGGCTTGATATTTGACTAATGCAATATTATCCTATGAGTTATAGCGGTAATCATGAAAAACTGGGCTCAATGATGATCAACTGTTTCCACAAGAGGGTGCTGTGACTTGCCTTGCTCCGCGAATGGTGAAGGTGGAACCTCGGGGTAAGACTCCGGATCGTCGACGGCGTAGAAGTCTTCTCGATACGGAAAAGTAAACACAACATTCAATAAACAACCCAAAATCAAGCATACAAGCATACATGTTTTGTTGGGTTAAGTAAAGGAGATAGGTTTTATGGTTCTATGAATTTATTACTTAAATATTAAGGTTAAGTTTTAAAGAGGTTCTTGAATTTTATAACTTGATATAAGTATTTTTCCTAAGGAGGTTTTTATTTTCCCCTTTTTAGAGTTGAAGTAAAAGGTATAAAATAGCCTTAATGTTTTTATGGTATTAAAAATAGTGAAATTAAGTTATTATGTCTTCTGAAGTTGTTATACAAGTTTTTAGGGTAATTTCATAAAGTGTGGACTTTTTATTATATGAATTAATTAAATATCCTAAAAGGGCTTTTGCAATATTATTTTATAGAATAAAAAGAGTAAAATGGACATGCTATTTTTATTGCATTAAAACAGTGGAATAAAGTTATTAAGTCCTCTGAATTTAATATATAAATTATTAAAGGTTTTTCTGAATTATTTAAATGAAATATTAATTAAATCCTAAAGGGGACTTTTCTTTATTATTTAATAAGAATATTTTGTGCCAAATAAACATATTGTTTTTATTGTATAAAAGTGTAGAGAATAAAAATACAAATTTTCCAGAATTAGAATGGTCAAATTTGGAGTTAATTTGAGTAAGATATGAATTTTGAAAGTTTAAACTATTTTTCTGAATGTTTATTTAAACCAGAAAACAGGCGTGGGTCCATGGTGAGCCAGGTCCACCATGGACCCGCGCACTGTGCACATGGGTCGATCGGATCTGGACCATTGGATCCAGATCCAACGGTCGGTGGCGGGGCGGGGGGACTTAAGTGGCGATCGACGACCCTCAACGCCTGATACCTCTTCGGCTAAGATCAAGGGCCAGGATTAAATGCGTGGCCGATCTAATCTCAGTCGTCCATCCGCGATCGCACGGCGGAGGTCTCGTCTAGCACGCACGTGGCACGGGGGAAGCTGAGGGCTTCGTCCCTAGCGCCGGCCGAACGACGGCGAGCGGCCACCGACGGCGGCGACGGCCTAAGGCCCTAATTTCCGGCCAAAATGGAGAGAGGGGATGATGGGGAGCACGTAGGTACCGGTGATGACGGCGAACGGTGGTCGATGATGGTCGGCGGTGTTCTTCGGGTCCGACGACGGCGAGGTGCTCCGGTGATTTTCACGGCCAACCGAGGCGAGGCCGGGGTAGAGGGCGGGGAGGCGGTCCTATCGGTGGCGACGGTGAGGGCAGCAGTGACTCGGAGCGCCGGCGAGGGTTTGCCGGAGTGCGAACAGAGGAGAAACCCGAAAGAATGCCGATGGCGGCTCGGGACTGCGATGACTAGGGCTCTGGTGGTGTGGCTTGGCTGCGGCGAGCACCGGGGTTCTTATAGTGTTGCCGGCGGTGAAGTTTGGAAGGGAAAATGGGGGAAACCTGAGGGCTTCCAAATTGGCGCCGGCGAGGTTTCCATCCGCACGGCATCCTTCCAATTGTGCCGGAAATGCGTTGGTTTTAAGTGGAATGGGATCACCGGTGGATAGGGAAGGGGGGTCTTGCGCTTGGTTGAGCGAAACCGGCCGGCCGGCGGCTAAAATCGGAAGGGGGCGCCGGCATGGAAGGGGATCCCCCTTTCCACCGGGGAAGACGGAACTGACAGGTGGGTCCCACCTGTCAGCGGGCGCGCGCGAAGGAAAGAGTGGATGACAAGCGGGCCCGGCGTGGCAGTGGCTGAGAGGGGCGCGTGGGAGGCCGACGGGTGGGCCACAAAGGCGCGGGTGAGAGAGAGGAAGAGGGCAACGGCGCCGACAGGCTAGCCCCTCCTGTCAACGGCTGAGGCGGAAGAGCCGGGCCGGCCCGAGGAGAAAGGAGGGAGGCGGCCCACTATCATTTAAAATTGTTTTTCCGATTAAAATAATTCCATAAATTCATATATTTATTTAGAGCTAGAAGCACTGTTGCTAAAATTTTGTAAAAATTCTCAAAAATAGTTTTTGGCCTCTAGATTTCATCATAAAGTTTTCAGGTTCAGATTTGAAATATTTCCCCTTGTTTTGCTTTAATAGGGTTCTTTTAGCCTTTTCTTTAATTAAATAAATTATTTTATTCCAGGAAATTTATTTTTTTTCTCATTTTTATTTTACTTTTAATTCTGGGGCTGTTACATTGATTCATCAACAATATAAATAACTTCATTACCCTTCTTTCCAAGCCATGCTTTGAAGCCATTGTAATTCTTGTAGATGTGACTCCCCTTATTGTAAAATTTGCAAATCAAAGATCCACAGGAAGAATAAGTAAGGCCCTGATTGTTGTTTGCCTTACTTGATGTAGCATTAGGAGAAGAAAATTTTAGTTTTCTCTTTGCCTTAGAGCTACCAGAATCTCACTGATGCTTTCTCTTGCTATAAATGACAAGATTAACATATTCCTTTGTTTTGACAACCTTTTTGTGTTTCCTCCCGCTCTCACTGATGCTTTCTGTTGCTATAAATGACAAGATTAATAGACAGGGCCGGCTCTCGGTCAGTGCAAGAGGTGCACTCGTCTAGCGCCTATGGCCGAGGGGGCCTAAAACTCAGGTACTCAGTAGAGGTGTTTTTATTGTGATATTATTATTATTATTCATGAATTATTATTTAATATCTCAAATTAAGATTATATCATTGTCTCATTGCATGATTGAAAGTTAACTCTTTGTAAGTAAAAATACGTATATAGATATCTTTATTAATATAAAACGCGGATTTCGTCTTTGAATTAACATGTAATGCCATGTCAAGGTCATTAAGTACTTTGTCCTTCAAAAATTTGAGTCATTCAAAGGCTCAATGCTATGTTGTTATGATCAACATGTAATTAATCCTATGTTGTTATGATCAATTACATAATAATAATAATCTAATTCGCATCACCCCTTGGAGAGAGAACGGGAAAGAGATTAAACATGATGTGCAATTTAAAACTATTAACAACGTTGGTTGATAATAATTTTAAATATTAGAATTATTTTATTTGTTTAAATTTCTCGTTGGTTCCGTTTAAACGGAGATAACATAAATTGCATAAATTAAATTTTATATAATTTCAGTCATGAAAGCAATGCAGAAAATAAAAATAAAATAAAAAATCTAGGAAAAATTCTATATTAATAAAGGGTAATCGGCCTGAATTGTTACCGAGTAATTTGACAAAATGTCACTCCAAACAATAGGCTTCGCCGATCTGCTACTTCAAACATGGTCTTCGCCAAATTGCCGCTTCAAATATTAACATCTTGATTTTCATACCATTTTAATAAATTTCATCAAATTTTTAATATAAAACGATCATTTTGCCCTTCTCCATTTAAGAAGAGAATGAGATGAGTAAAATTGACATTTTACGTAAAAAGTTTGACAAATTTTATCAGAACTATATGAAAATGAATGTGTCAATGAGTGACAATTTAGCGAAAGTAAACAAATCAATTGAAGTCTGTGACTGTGACTGCTTGCGGCGGCGGCCCGGGCCAGTTCAGGAACCAGCGCGCAGGTGCGCGGAAGGAGCCGGCCACGCGCACGGGGCAGCCAGCGCTGCAGCGGCCCCAGGCACGCGGGGGCGAACGGCGCAGCAGCAGTTACACCAAGCGAATCGAGCGGCGGCGCGCGAGTGCCGGCGGCGTGGCGGGCCTTACCGTCGGTGAGGTCGTGCGGCTCCTCGCCGTGCGCCTCGCCGTCGGGGCGTTCCTCCACGTCGCCGCGTCAGGGGCCATAAGCGACGCCAGCGCACGGATACGGCGAGGAAACACGGCACCACGGCGACGACGATACCGCCGGGGATCGGACGGGACGACACTGATGTTGCGCCCCGGATCCGGCCCATCCTTGGCGCAAACACCCGCACCGAAGGTTAAACCGGCGAGGGAATGCTTAATCCCGCCTGATTTAGTTTCGATTTAACCACAATGTATCTAATTTGGTGCTGCATATTCATGATTGATCTGATTTGAGTTAAAATTGGGAATCGGTATACATCAATTTAAGAATTATGATTCGTCAGATTGGGGATTAGGGTTCTAGGGTTCGGCCAGATTGGGAAACTTAGGGATTCCTTATATTTACTGATTCTAATCGTCAATTAACCATTAAAATGAACCAATTAGTTCCAATCTGATCATAATGGCCCAAGAACAGGAACTAAAGAGCCTAATCTCAGACGATTCTTGGCTAATCAGGGGTTTGATTAGGGCTAATCAGACACAATTAACAGAAATACAGCAGTAAAGAACATCATAAGCATTAAAATCAATATAAACCAAATACAACAACGATTTAATTGGCATTAATCTTCAAAACCCAATTAATTCAGGGTTAAGCATTAGGCTGATCTGCTCTGATACCAAATGTTAAACATAATGCACTTAACTTAATATGATTCAGCCTAATAGATGAACACCCATTATGCGGAAAAACTCATACGAACCGGATGTTGAAGATGATAATATATATGATGTCGATGGAACCTGCTTTGTATCCCCTTGCCGCGCTCTTAGGATCGGAATTTTCTGCACACATTGCAGCGGTAACCCTCTGGGCTCACGATCACAGCCAATACTTTGAAATTCTGTTGCTGCATGTGCGTGGCTGCTTGCAACAGATCTCTGTTTTGGCTGCATGGTTCTGAAGCGGGGGGGGGGGGGGGGGGGGGTGCTGGCCAATCTGATCAATCCAGCCATGTTTGCAAAGTGGGACAATCTCCATAGAGGTGAAATCAAATCATTTGAATGTACTGTACTTCAGATTATGGAGTTATGTCAATGGGTTATGCAGTGATTGTGGTTGTGGCTATGGCACCGCATCAATCAGCTAAACCTGACAGCAGATTGACAAATTCGTGACACAGATTTTTACTGTTTGCTTACAACTTCTAGTAATTTTTTATTGCTTGAAAGGATAAATGTTGTGCATTTGTTGCCTAGAAAGTAGTTCAGCTTTTGTTTCATACTGCATTTTTATATCTTCATTAATGAACCATTTCAATTAGACTTTTTTGGTATGTTAACAGATACCTCGACCACAATTTCTATTATTAATTTGTGAGCTTTTCGGTAACTTAACACTAGTAAGGTACAACGAGGCATTACAAATTATCACAAAAAATTGTGGTACTTGTTAATTAAGAACAGCAAAGTTCTTCTGAATTATATCACTGCCACATGAATCGCTGATATTTGACTTGGTTTTAACATTCAGATTTTATTTATGTCCTTATTAACAAATGGTCCATAGTCCATACCAGTATACCACGCCTGTTAACAAAGTGACAATGATTATCTAGAGCTGGCTCAAGAAATATTGCACTGGGAACCAGAGGGACCAACTTTGCTGACTAGAGTTGATTCTGCTGGGAGGAGCCCCCTTCACTTTGCAGTGCTAGATGAAAAAATGGATGTCATCCAGCTATTTCTAAATGCTGAACCTTCCATAGCTCGAATTTGTGATGATGACGGCTTATTTCCTCTACATGCTGCTGCTATCGTGGGGAATACAAGGATCATCGATGAGCTCATAAACAGATGCCCAGACTACTGTGAACTGGTTGACAACAAAGGAAGAAATTTTCTTCACTGTGCTATTGAGAATAACCAGCACAGAGTAGTTCGCTATGTTTGCTGTGATGGCAGGTTTGCAATTCTGTTGAATGCAATGGACTCTGAAGGAAATACACCACTCCATTTAGCTGTCAAATGTGCATTTCCATTAGCTGTCAGTTTACTGCTGCAGACAGTGAGTGTGGACATAAACATTGTCAATAAGGCTGGTCTAACTGCTGCAGATCTTGCTCACCATGCAATAACGCCTGGCAAGACATACTATTTCCTGGTAAAGTTATCCGTTATTCTATGTGCATTGCAAGTCCTCTTGCTCCTTATGCTTGTTGAAACTCACTCCGAATATTTCAGACAATTTAATTGTGCTTACCTTGATTAGTTATAACTACTACTATATGTTTCACTACACTAATTAAGGTAGACTTTGATAGCTCTCATCAACAGGTTGAGAACATGCCATAAACCCTAAACCATAAAGAAGCCAATGTTAAGAAGCTAACTAGCTAAGTATGTAGCCTCTGCTTGCTCATTTCAGGCCTACTATTTTTGCATGATGCCAAAGTATATTTAATACATGTTGCATTTTCTTTTTTCTTTTTCTTGTGGGGACATAATTATTTTTCTAATTATGCATGTAACAGTGTTAAAGATTGATGATATAGAAGTATATTTTATTAGAAACCTGATAACATAATGTTCATGTGACAAATTTAAACACTAAACACTTTTATGTAGATTTGCATCCATTTTTTTAATATGCTAAAACTAAAATGACTCGAAAATAAAATGCTGGGTAATATAAGTTCAATTTTCATCTAGGTATATCTACCTTTTTTTAATAAAAAGTCTACATTGGGAGTCCTGAGTAATTGTGTTAGTCCCCTGTGGCCTAGATCTAGGAGCGCTGGAGCTGTTATGGTGGGACAAGTCTACTCCCGGCGCAAGAAGGGGGGCGGCTGACCTGAGGGCCGGCGCACCCCTCCCGCCAGGGAGTTAGTTGGGGATTAAATTTTGGTTAGATTAATCTGTGGAGATTGGTTTTTGTTAGTTAAAGATCAGATTGGTTTTGGATAAAGATTAGATTGGTTAAGATTAGATTGGTTTTGGTTAGTTAAGATTAGATTGGTTTTGGTTAGAGATAAGATTGGTTTTGGTTAGAGATAAGATTGGTTTGTAAGGCTATATAAGCCGGTCAGTACTATCAATAAAATCAGCTGGAGATTTGTAGTCTCTACAGCCCTCTAATTTGAGTCGCCGGCACGGCGACTCGCCACCCTCGCCGCCGGGATTTCTCTCGGTCTCCCACCTCCCACGACTACTACCTGTGCCAAACAGCAGGCCCTAACAATCTGGTATCAGATTCGCTGGGCTCCATGGCATCATCCCAAGGGGCGGCCACAGCCTCCGCTGCCCCCCTGCCACCGCCCGCAACGCAGCAGCCCCCTGATGCGCCGGCCACAACAGCGCCGGCAGCCCCGGTTGCGCAAGCAGCAGCCATCGATGCCCTTGCCAACGCAATCCAGGATCTTCAACGGTAGGTGGCCCAGATCGCAGCAGCCCTGCCAGGGGTGCGGGCAAGCACGGCAGGGGGCTATGCCCCTTATGCGAGCGCCAGACCAGGGGCATCACCACCCTACCCCAGGGCCTTCACGGGTACGAGACCATGCCGTCCGCGCTGTCCACCGCAGCCATCATTGTCCACACATCCACCTCGTTGCAAGGGCCAATCCAGCCGGTACCAATTACACAGATCCAATTTCCGCCGTCGCCGTCCCCAATCCCGGGCTACCCGGAGCAGCCGGTCTACCATGGTCCACCGCAATACCAGGGGCTCCACTCAACCCAACACGGGTTCCAGGAGGGCCTTGTCGAGTCCATCGGGGTGTCGTGCTACTACAAACTTTCTTTTCCGACGTTCGACGGCCGGGAAGACCCCCTTGGGTGGCTCAACAGATGCGAACAGTTCTTTTGCTCACAGCGCACAGGGGAAGGCGACAAAGTGGGACTGGCCTCCTTCCACCTCACCAGCACTGCCCAGTAGTGGTACTACTTGCTAGAGCGCGACGTCGGCGTGGTGGCGTGGCCACACTTCAAGGCGTTGTGCCAACATCGTTTCGGACCAGTCATGGGCGCAAACCACTTGGCGGAGCTTGCACGCATTCCTTTCCGTTCCACCGTCGAGGACTACATCGAAGCATTCTAGAGCCGTTTGGCACACGCCGGATACCTCACGCCGGAGCAGCAGGCACGACTGTTCACGGGCGGTCTTCCCGACGCCATCTGCATTGACGTGGAGCTTCACGTGCCCCAAGAGCTACAGCGCGTGATGGCACTAGCACGCGCCTATGAGCGTCGGGTTATCACCGCGCCACAGGGGGGATCGGGCCACAGCTCGCGCCCAATAGCGCGGCCCCTTCCCCTACCCCCACCACCCAGCAGCGCTCCGGCAGCCACGACGGCTCTGACCACGACACCTACAGCCGGCCCAACCCGGCAGTACCGCCGTCTAACTACCGCAGAAATGACAGAGCGCCGCCGTCAAGGGCTCTGCTACAATTGCGACGAACAATACGTGCGTGGCCACAAGTGCCAGCGTCTCTTCTACTTGGAGGTTGCTGATCCGGAGGAGGATGTTCCCAACCTCATGGATGCCCCGCTCGCGGCCGCGGAGGAGGATGAGTCGTTCATCTCTCTGAACGCCATCACCGGCATACGCGGCGACGGCACCATGCAGATACGAGTGACCATGGGTACCGAGGAGTTCACGACACTCCTATATTCCGGCTCCACGACGAATTTCGTCAGTACCGCCACCGGACACGCAGCCCGTCTCCACTTCCAGAACGGGAGTGGCGTCTATGTACGGGTAGCAAACGGCGACAAGGTTGGGTGTCGTGGCCTGGCGCGCAACGTCGACATCCGGATTGGCCAGGAGGAGTTCCTCATCAGCCGCTACTCTATCCCCCTCGACTGCTATGACATGGTACTCGGCGTGTCATTCTTACGCACGCTCGGACCAATACTATGGGATTTTGACGACTTGTGCATGGCGTTCTGGCATGGGGGTAGGCGGGTACTTTGGAGGGGTATTGGTTCTCCTCGCGCCAACGACCCCCCATCGGACCACCTGCACGCCATCCGCCACGACGAGCGGGACCTGCTGGACAGACTTCTCCAAGCCTATGAGGATGTGTTCGCAGCACCATCCGGACTGCCACCAGCACGCGTGTGCGACCACCGCATACATCTCAAGCCGAACACAGAGCCGGTGGTCGTCCGACCGTATCGCTACCCCCAACTACAAAAGGATGAACTTGAGAAGCAGTGCGCCGAAATGTTGAAACAGGGGATAATCCGGCCGAGTACGTCGCCATTCTCAGCACCAGTGTTACTTGTCAAGAAGCAAGACAACTCATGGCGCTTTTGTGTCGACTATCGCTCCCTCAACGACCGCACAGTCAAGGACAAGTTCCCAATCCCAGTCGTAGAAGAGCTCCTGGATGAGCTTCATGGCGCCAAGATCTTCACCAAGCTCGATCTCAAGTCGGGGTACCACCAAGTCCGGGTACACCCGGATGATGTGCTCAAAACAGCATTCAGGACGCATCATGGGCACTTCGAATTCCGGGTAATGCCATTCGGTCGTTCTAATGCTCCGGCTACGTTTCAGGCCTTAATGAACTTGGTGCTGCAACCGGTCCTCCAGCGGTCCGTCTTGGTTTTCTTCGACGACATCCTCATATACAGTCGTTCCTGGACCAAGCACCTACAACACCTTCGCGTCGTCCTCGACATCCTGCGCGCCAACTCCCTTCACGTCAAACGCTCCAAGTGCGACTTCGCCACCACAACCATGGCCTACCTAGGCCACGTGATATCGGGAGACGGCGTCGCCGTAGATGGCACTAAGGTGGAGGCAGTCGCATCATGGCCACATCCGCGCACCGCCTGCGGGCTCCGAGGATTCCTCGGCCTTGCCGGGTACTACCGGCGGTTCGTCAAGGATTTTGGCTCGGTTGCAACCCCACTGACGCAGCTCCTCAAGAAGGATGCCTTCCTCTGGTCCGATACAGCACAGGCCGCGTTCCTCGCGCTCAAGGAGAAACTCACCACGGCGTCGGTGCTTCACCTACCAGATTTCACCAAAGAGTTCGTGGACTGTGATGCATCGGGAGCAGGATTTGGAGCGGTCCTCCATCAGGGGGAAGGGCCCATCACATTCTTCAGCAAACAGTTTGCACCACGGCACATGAAGATCGCGGCATATGAGCGTGAGCTGATCGGTCTCGTTCAGGCAGTTCGCCATTGGAGGCCGTACCTTTGGGGCAGGGCCTTCATTGTGCGGACGGATCACTATGCCCTCAAGTTCATGTTGGACCAACGCCTGTCGATAATACCGCAACACCATTGGATTAGCAAACTTTTTGGCTTTGATTTCAGGGTGGAGTACCGGCCGGGACGCCTCAACGTCGTAGCTGATGTGCTATCACGCCGCGACTGCGAGAAGCTCAACCTCGACACCATCTCAACACCCACCTTCCAGCTTTACGACGACATCAAGCGCGAGATCAAGACTTCGGACGAGTTGCGCGCCCTGCGAGACACCGTGTCCAGAGGAGAGCGTGGCGACGCTTGGCGGGTCACGGACGGCCTCATCCGCCACGCCGGCAAGATCTTCATCCCGCAAGCTTCACCACGACTCACGGACATCTTGCAGTTGGCCCACGCCGCCGGCCACGAGGGCTACCAGCGCACGCTCCAACGCCTCCGCGCCGACTTCTCCATTGAGCAGGATCGCCGCCTAGTGCGCGACTACGTGCGCGCCTACGCAACTTGCCAGCGCAATAAAACAGAAGCCCTGCAGCCCGCCGCCCGCCGGTCTTCTCTAGCCCTTGCTGGTGCCCTCCCGCATCTGGGCAGACATCTCAATGGATTTCGTCGAGGCGCTGCCCAAGGTGCACGGCAAAAGCGTCATCCTAACGGTGGTGCTCATTTTATTCCACTCGGCCACCCCTACACCGCAACCTCCGTCGCCAGGGCGTTCTTCAACGACATTGTACGCCTACACGGAATGTTGGAGTCCATCGTCAGCGACCACGATCCAGTCTTCACCAGCAACATCTGGCGGGAGTTATTCACTCTCTCCGGTGTCACCTTGAAGACCAGCACGACATTTCATCCTCAGACCGACGGGCAGTCGGAGGCCGTCAACAAAATGATAGCAATGTATCTACGATGCATCACAGGTGACCGGCCCCGGGCGTGGCTGCCTTGGGCGGAATACTGCTACAACACCGCTTTCCACTCTGCACTCCGCACAACACCATTTGAGGTGGTTTACGGCAGACCACTGCCTGCCCTGTTGCTATATACATCAGGGACAGCCCAGACACAGGTGGTCGATGCCATGATCGCCAGCTGTGATGAGTTCCTTCAAGAGGTATGCACGCGTCTTTTGCAGGCCCAGGAGTACAGTCGTCGTTACTACGATGCGCACCACCGTGCCGTGGAGTTCGCCGTGGGTGATTGGGTGTGGCTACGGCTGTTAAACCGCCACACTCAGTCCCTCGTTCCAGACGCTCGTGGCAAGCTCGGTCCGCGCTTCGCAGGACCATTCTAGGTGATTGAGCGAGTGGGGGCGGTTGCCTATCGCCTCCAACTTCCGACGGATGCACGCATCCACGACATCTTTCATGTAGGCGTCCTCAAGCCATTCAGGGGAACTCCACCAACGTCAACTCCACCGTTACCCCCCCTGCAGAACGGTCGTCTACTTCCGCAGCCAGAACGTGTGCTCTGCGCCTGTCTCAGACGCGGCGTGTGGCATGTTCTAGTACAATGGGAGGGCATGTCCGCAGATGAAGCAACTTGGGAGCCACTAGAGGGGTTCCGCGCCTCGCATCCTTCCTTCCAGCTCGAGGACGAGCTGTTTGTCGAGGGGGGGGGGGAGAGATGTTATGGTGGGACAAGTCTACTCCTGGCGCAAGAAGGGGGGCGGCTGACCTGAGGGCCGGCGCACCCCTCCCGCCAGGGAGTTAGTTGGGGATTAAATTTTGGTTAGATTAATCTGTGGAGATTAGTTTTTGTTAGTTAAAGATCAGATTGGTTTTGGATAAAGATTAGATTGGTTTTGGTTAGTTAAGATTAGATTGGTTTTGGTTAGAGATAAGATTGGTTTGTAAGGCTATATAAGCCGGTCAGTACTATCAATAAAATCAGCTGGAGATTTTAGTCTCTACAGCCCTCTAATTTGAGTCGCCGGCACGGCGACTCGCCACCCTCGCCGCCGGGATTTCTCCCAGCCTCCCACCTCCCACGACTACTACCTGCGCCAAACAGCAGGCCCTAGAAGGAGCAGCTTACAAATAGAATCTACTTGTACTACATGATTTATCCTAACTTAGGACTTCATAATATTAGTACCAATTTTGTTGTTTTATCTGCAGGATCCCCTTGCCATGGTGTTGGATTGTCTGTGCTGGGTGAGAGCACCCTTGACAATAGAAGGAGTTCCTTATCATCTCTATATGGACAACAAATCCTCCACCAAAGAAGTGCCCAAGGAGCAAGATGGCATGAAGAAGAATGGGACAATTGCATCGGTTCTGATCGCCACAGTAGCATTTGCAGCAGCATTCACCTTGCCAGGGGGTCTTGTTGCTGATGACCACCCGCGTGCAGGGACAGCGACACTGGCGAGGCGGTTTGCATTCAGGGCGTTTGTGGTGTCGGACACCATGGCTTTCGTCTTGTCCATCATCGCCACCTGCTTTCTCATATATGCCTGTGCAACAGAGATTCCGCGCATACATCGGCGCTGCTACAGTCTGATTTCATCTGGGCTGGTGCCGTTGGGAGCACAATTTATGATTGCTGCATTTGCCTTTGGGTTTCATCTCATGCTGGGCACAGACAATCGTGGGCTTGTAATCTTTGTGTACTTGGTGTCTTCTGCTTCAGTCCTCTTCTGCTTCCCAGGTATTTGGTTGGCATTAGATCTTGGGATTGGAAAAGCGATATGGCGGCGAGCCGGCTGGAGAGGACTAGCCAACATTTACCACTGCCCGTGTAGTCTTCGACATCTCTTCCTTCGCTTCTTCCACAGCTTTTTGTTCACAAATATCAGAAGGCTGATGTTTGCTGTACTCATCCTTGTCACCTTTCTCGTCGCCATCGCACTTGATGTAGCTCTGCCCAACTACTGAGAAGTGAGAACGCTTTTTTTTTTGTATTGGTCGCTGGGATGGTTTCTGAACGATGGTTTCTGAACGATGCAAGCATGTAGCCGTCCTGCCTTCTGTATTGCGTATGATTTATTTGTCCAGTTTTGTTTTAGAATTGTTTCGAGCCCATCACCTTGTGGCTTGTGAGACTTATGATTATTTGCTACTTTTAAATTGCAGACTTATAATGCTTTGGTTTCAGTAATTCCGCTGGAGGTTTGTTCATTGTTTGCAGCAATTTTGGATATGGTAGATTTTGTGACTGTCTGATCTTGTTGGTAGAATTGTAGATGGTTTTTTAATGCTGCCCCATATCCTGAAATAGTTGCACATGAGAATCATTGCACGAAAAACTAACTTTCATTTGTTTTCACTTGCATGACACCAATCCAATGTGTTTTAATAGATTCATGCCTTCTCTATTTTGCAAACTCACGAGAATTGGGCATCTGAAACAATGAAACAATTATTCTTTTTAATGAAGTTAACCTCTATTAGTTTATTTCAAATGATGCAGCCTTTAATATTTTATATTCACCAGATCGAATGATACCCCCATTGAATGATACTCAGCAGATCGACTATGATGGCAACTGTTCTGCAACGTGAAATGCAGTAGGAGAAAAGTTCCAACCTAGTTCAACTTGATTCGGTGATAAACAAAGTAACATCATAAAATTGGAGATCAATTCAAAAAGGCAAGACTACAGACTAGTTCATTACATATAGATACAGAGGTCTTGCTTGCTTGGGCTTATTCTCCTAAAAACATGAACAATGCACCATATATAGAGCAGATTGGAACAACATCACAGCCAGTTCCTGTATTAGAAAAAGAGTATGATAGTATAAGTTAGAAATGAGCAACCATAAATGCAAATATACTTGCATTATACTATGAAGATAAAACCTTTAACTGCTTGCCAGATATCTTCTTCTCTAGTGTCTCCAAGTCTCCTTTCTCAGCCTATTAAGAAACCATAAACCAATTTTTACCATTTCGATTCAATCACCGTGAAAAGGAGCAACTCTTATGATGTTGTTGAACATTTGTACCTCAATCGTGGCACCAATTTCACTGTCAAAACTCTGGTGGCGCTTACGAACAAGTCCATCAAGGGAACCATCCTAACATCAGAAAGAAAAAGAAAAGCTTACATGTAGATCCCTGAACAAAAAACTTTAATAGGCCACAATGTTCTCAGTTACCTCCATCAGCTTGGCAACATTACGAAGGCCATTGGTCAGGGTGTACATTCCTGATATATGAGCCAGAAACAAGTCCACATCGGTAACATAATAGAATTCTAAGTCAATTGAATTTCAGTTCGATCATATAACCATTTACAAAACAAAAGCCAATGCCAATGAGAACCAACAATTTGGCATCAAAGTTGAATCCACCAGGCGCAAGTCCACCCTGCAGCCATATAGAAACATATAGTTCACGAATAGTGTCATATTAATAATTACCTGAATATATCAAAAAAGATACTGCTAATTCAACTCACATTCTTAATTACACTTGACATAACCCAAGTAGCCTCAGAAATATCGGTAAGGAACTGATCAGTGTCCCAACCTGTCCATATTTAAGAATTGAAATGTTAATTTTCTATATATGCCCCAAATCTAAACAAACAAGGATTTCATGAGTATTGTGAACTTCAGTCAGTAGTGGCAACTGGCAGCACACTGGCACATACCAATCTGGGGATCGCCAGTTTTAGCATCAATATTTCCAAGCAGCCCATTAATTCTGGCAGTCTCAAGCTCGTGGTGGCAGCTGCAGATTTTTCATGCCATTATGATACTAAAACAATAAGCTATTGTGACTGACGTTAGGCAAGAAAAAAACTAACCTATGTCCAGATAGAGAAGCATGGTTGAATTCAACATTTATCTTGAATTCTCCTGTTTTGTATCATCATACAGACATACAGTGTAAAAAAAGAGGATTTATAAATTATTTCAGAACACATTGTTAGCTCAACACGAGTATCCATGAAAAAAATGCTGAAAATAATACATCTAAAATCTAAATAATAGTTCAACTTTTGAATTCATTTTGAAGTCGATAGATAAACAAATACACTATGTACAGACCTGTTAGACCATACTTCTGTAGAAAAGAGAATGTAGTTGCAATGTTCCAATCGTACCTGCAAGAGGACAAGCAAGGGTTAGGATTATTTAATATTGTAGAAATTTTGCAAATGTATGTCAAAGTAACAAACATACTGGTGTTTTGTGGGTTCTTGTGGTTTAGGCTCTATCAATAATGTTCCTAAAAATAAAAAACAAAATTCAAGTCATTTTAATGTTTGGGGATCCGAATATTTGAATTATATAGCAATTGATCTGAGTACCATTAAATCCAATCTTCTTCTTGTAGTCAACTGTAGCTTGAAAAAAATTAGCCTGCACATAACACAAGGAAATGGTAAAAAGTGATACAAATTTTTGATAATCGGTGTAACAGAAACACAGAGGAATTGTAACAAATGTCAGATTCATACCGAATTGTCCAGTTCTCTCTTCATATCAGTATTAAGAAGAGTTTGGTAACCCTCTCTTCCACCCCAGAATACATAATTTTCACTGCCAAGGTAGTGAGTGACCTTCAAGTGGTAAAATCCATATCAAGAATTGACCTAAGGAATACCTCTAAGGAATACCTATCAAGATGTTCAGCCTTTAGAGACAACCAACCTCCAAAGCTTTCTTAACTTGAGCAGCTACATATGCATACACTTTAACCTCTGGGCTGCAGTATCAATGAAGACTTTTATTAGTTTCAAGTCATATCCAATGCTTATAAAAGCAGAAAAAACCAATCTACCTAGTAGTGGCTCCATGCATGTAACGCGGATGCATGACAAGTTGGGCAGTTCCTCATAGTGGTTTTATATTGGTCTCATCCTACACAAAATTTAGAGTATACTTGAGTAAAGAGCAGAACAAATGCACTGCAACAAAATGTGGAGAATTTTAAGGTTGCGGAAATGTAACCTGGAGTTTCTTTGCCAACTCAACTATCTCATCCAAGTTTTCATTTGTTTCCTGCATGGTGAAACAAGACGCTTAATATAATAGATGATCAAAAATAGTTATTCTGTTAATCAGGGAAAGCATGATAAAATAGTTGTAGCCTGACTCCAGGATACAAGTTCATACCACATTCCAAGATAAGTAGGACTAGTATGTAGAGTTCATGCATTGACACAGCTACGCAAGAATAATAACATAAATGAAGGGCATACAATTAGTGTTTTGCCATCAGGAGCAATATCCCTATCATGGAAGCACCACCTGTCAACTCCAAGCTTCTCCATGAACTCAAAATGAGCTCTCACTGCAATAACAATTCAAAGAGAAGTTAATGGTTCAATTAGTAAGCACATGTGCTAATACGCAATGAACTGGACCTAAACATGAAACAAGGCAATTGCCATACTCCTCCTCTTAGCCATGTCCAACGAATTTCTGCCATCCTCCCAAGGCCAAATTTTTGTCGGGGCACCAAACACATCTCCTCCTGTACCATGGAATGTGTGCCAAAAGGCCACGCTAAACCGCATCCAATCCTAATAAGAAGGAGAATAGCAGATATACAAAAATCAGCTATAGTTCATAATGAAAAAGGGATTATAAGTATCTGCACAAGAGGACATAGATCATAAATCCTACCTTCATCTTATTTCCAAAAATCACTTCCTCAGCATTATACCACTTATAAGCAAGCATGTTCTTGCTGGTTGGACCCTGCAGTACAAATGTTCGCAGACAAAAGTTTAGCTCATAAGTTACAAAAGTTTTAGTAAAATAATTTCAAGGGGAATTTGATGATATATCATTCAAAAAAGTAGCTTCGATTATTATTTACCAATCAAACAGGCAACCGTTCAAGTATTGAATCATCAAATATTTCTAATATGAACCAAAGTTTTAGTGTTTCATGTCTCACCTCATAATTGATTTTGGGGATGCCGAGGAAAAACTCCCCTTCCCAATCCCCTGGCCCGGAAGTAACCACGGTGATTGATCACGACAGCAACAACTGCTCACCACAGCAGATAAAGATAAAGCCGCCAGCAAGAGCAAGAGCTCCACGTAGTTCATGCTGAGAGGCAGAGGCGGCGCTGTCGGCGGCGAGGCGCTGACGGGCAGAGGAGAGGCGGCGCTGTCTGTGTAGTCGGAGAGGAGGGCGGCGAGCAGGTGCGGCTGGAGTTCGTCGACGGCGGCGGCGGAGAAAATTGGGCGTGCGGGCTCTCTGCTTTGCGGGGAGATATGCTGTTTTGGAAAACGGAGAATAGAGCGGAGGCGGGGGGATTTTATAGGGGGGCTGGCTCCGGAGATTGCGGGAGGAGCCAACGGAATCGGACTAGGGTTTGGGCCGGTGAACAGGAGCGATTTGGGGATTTCCGGCGGAGAAGAAGATGCTGACAAGTGGGACCGGCTTGCAGCGGCAGAAGGATGCGAGACGCTGGCTGACAGGTGGGCCAGGGACGTGCACGCGGTTGTGAGCGGGGCCCAGGTGGCAGAGGGAGAAATGCAGTGGGCATGGGATGGGCTGGGCCGTCACAGGAGAGAAATAGGGAAAGGGCGGCCCGAAAGAAATTAATTTATTTTCTGTTTTAAACTAATACTCAAATGCTATTTGTATTTATTTATACAAATCCTAAAAATTAAAATAAAATCATAGGGCATTTTATCATCAATGAAGAATTTGGAGAAGATAAAAAAGAACCGTGAGAAGTAGGGTTTCAGGCCTAGTTCCCAAGTAGATCTCGAGGATGTTGATTGTGCATGATGTATGTTTGCTTCCTCTATTCTTTGTAATGATTGTTTGTCGCGAGGTATGTCTTATACGGCTTTGTAAATATTATTCTATAATTATTTAAGCAGGTATGTAATGGTTTACCGCTGAAATGGATGAATATCCGGTATGATGTTTATTTTAATTCAGTTATGCAGCCCTTTGTCTTGTTGCGACGAAGTCCGTACGAGGCGTGGTGTTACGGTTCACTTATTTCTAAGATTTATAGATGAAATATGCTGTTAATATGTCCCTTGCTATCAGATTATAATTAGGTAAAATTGTCGTTTTAGCTTGTTTAGTGGTCAAAATGGCAATACATGTGATTCGAGTGGAAGTAAAGACAAAGTTGATGAAGAACATACCATTTAAGAATAAGCACTTAAAGAAAGTGGCAAATAGGCAAATCCCTCACCTTTTATACACAAATATCATAGACTGAGAGCACTTTCCAAAGACGAGTAATTGGGAACTTTGGTGAATCGATGTTATCTTGCAGCACCTGTCTCTATGAAAGTCGCATAGTTATGACTTGGATTCGATCTTTATAGCATTTTCGTCTGTCAATTTGTAATTCTTTGATGCTTACCAATCATTCATGTGTATATCAGTGTATGTACCGTTGATGCTTCATGCTGATCGGTGTATCTGTTGCTTGCTGGTGAAATCCACATTCACCAGCGCGAACAGTTAGTCTTATTAGCAACTGAAGCTACTCACTTAGCAAACAACTTAAATATATTAGCAGATATGATGATGCCATATTGCAAATTGCAAATTTACCAGAGAAATTTTACGGTTCTTAAGGAGGTACCACATTTTTAGTATTAATTTTGATACCTCATGGTACCTCATGTGTCAGAAGATATCAAAATTAACACTAAAAAATAGAGGTCTTTTACTATCCTTGAGGGAGATACCATCAAGTACAAGATACTAGAGGTGCCAAATCAAATCCGACTATTAATTTTGCAAGGGTATGATTGGATAAAAAAATAGCATTCCATCTCCACCACTGCCGGCGATCCGCCATTGCCCGCTGCGGGCGAGCCGCCGTTGCCTCGCCCAGTCGCCGACCCCCTCTCGCGCCTCCTCGTGAATCTCGTTGTCGCCACCGCCCATGCCACCACCGTCCGCGTCGAAGCTTCTAGCTCTGCCGCAGGCTCGCACCGGAGCCGCCACCGCCGTCCGTGCTGAAGCTTCCTTCTCTATCGCGGGCTCTCACCGGAGCCGACTGCGCTGCCGCCCGTGCCACTGCTGTGCCGTTGCCTGTGCCACCCACCGGCCTAGCCGTCTCCTTGCTCATTAATCTCAACGAGCAAAAATACAAAAATGCCCTTCTAGTTCAAGAGGTACCATTTTGTCTCAAACAGGTACCAAGATGTACCGCATTAATCTCAACCGTTAGATGAATATAATGGATGACTCAGATTTGGTATCTCTCCTACCTCAAGGATGGTAAAATTCCTCTAAAAATATCGTACCTTCTAGTACCTTTTTAAGGACTGTAAAATAACTCTTACAACTTACATATAGAATAATCGAATTACAGAACGTACCAAACAAGTGACACAATAAATAACCTAAAGTACCATGCGGTCTCATGAAACAAGTATCAATTCCGACATCATCCATTCATCCTTCTTAATTTCATACTTGTTTTGGTGTTTTCGTTGATGGTAATCTGTTTCGAAGAGATATTACGAATCGTTCGTTTGTTTTGATCTAATGAATAAGATTAATTTTTTATTTTTTTTTCTGCACGGATTTTTTAATTTTCTCGGAGTTTCCAATTATCTATACCGATCATTAAGTATTTTTACTTCTAACTAAAATAAATGATATAGATTAATTTAAAGTGGTATTTCTTAGAAGGTAAATGTTGTATCATAATATAGCCCTTGTATGTATTACTACTCTTAGAATTATGGTTTAACAAGCATCATTTTCGGCTTATGCCAATCAGTTTAAACACTGCAATTACTTAGAAATTTGCAGGATGCTTCATCACTCGTCAGTATGATGAACCGAGTCTCTCCTGTTTAATTAGTTGTATACAAGAACAGTTTGCTATGAAAACAAATTTCCTACTGATCAATCAACTCAAGAAATGGATCACTATACAAAATAACAAAATGCAAGAAATGCACTGAACGATGATGTACACACGCATCGACGACATGTAATTCGTCATAGAGTGGTGCACTGGGCCGGTGCAAACGACAGCGTCTCCTTGTGGACGTCGTAGAGTACGTGCAGGTTCTGCTGCTGGTAGTTGCCGAGCGTGCTCAGCTCGCCGTCGGTCTGGCTCCGCATGGCCAGGCACCACATGCCGGAGTCGAGGATCATGTAGTTCTCCACCGGCAGCACCATGTCCGCGCCGTCGAAGTGGAGCGTCATGCTCGGCAGCGTGGCCGGCGGCGTCGACGACGACGACGACGGCGGCAGCGCGAAGCACAGGTCGAGCCCTGTGGCGCCCGACCCGTCCGTCACCGGCAGCGTCACCAGGGACTGCACCGCGGCCCGGACTTTCTTGTAGGCCGCGTCGACCAGCGACGTGATCGTCGTGCCGGAGTCGATGATTAGCCCGCCGGTGCCGTCGGTCTGCAGGGAGAACGTGTTCGGAGGGATGGAGAGCGCCTCCGTGCCGACTGATATGCCGGTCAGGTTGAGGTAGTAGTACGTGTTCATCGGCGCCTTAGACGGGCTGGGGACGAACGGCGTCGACTTGACGCCGGTGCCGTTGAGCGCCGCCGATGGCCCGAGGAGGAGGGTGCTCGTGCTGTTGGTGTCCTGGAACGGTGTGAGGCAGTAGGAGAACATGCCGGCGCCGAGCTGCGAGACGAGGGACAGGCTGCCCCTGCCCAGCCCGACGAGCCCGGCTGAGCCGTTCCAGTCGTCGCTGCTCGCGTTGCTGCACCCGAAGGCAATGCCGGGGACTCGGACCTGGTCGGCCGGCGTCGAGCCGAACGTGAACGTCTCCGAGCCCTGCACGCCGGCCGTCCACCCGGTGCCGTACGTCTGGTTATACTTGCACGAGCACCCCGGCGGCGGGCTCGCCCCGGCCAGCAGCGCCGCGCACAGGTTCAGCGAGCTGTTGCACGGGAGCACGCCGAACGTCGGCGAGCTCGACGGGTTGTACAGCGGGCCCGGCTGCTTGAAGCACTGCTTGCCGCAGGGCGCGCACTGCGTCCAGATCAGGTCGCTGCCCGTGTCAGCGATGGCCGGGTACGCCAGCGGCGGCGTGCCGATGGCCAGCGTCATGATGTACTCCCCTCCATTGGGTAGGTCCTTCCGTGTCGCCGCCGACACCGTGCCCACCGACGCCGCGAGCTCCCGCCCGAACCGCGCGCTCCGGCGCATGTCCCGGCGCAGGGCGTCGCGCACGAACTGGGACGCGGTGATGCCGGGCTCGGAGTGGATACGCGTCAGCCCGACCCGGACGCCGGCGGCCGCTGCGGCATCGGCGACGGCCACCACCAACACAAGAATCACACGTACCAACTCCATCTGCACGTACAGCACAGTCGTCGATGCCTAACACCAGCTGAAGAAGACGCAAGAACCGGCATCAAAACTCCACGACTTATAACAACACGTCTCGTGTCGTTCATGGCGCGTTGCAACCTGCAAGACTGCAACATTTGCCCAAAAATACCTGGTCAAGCACGCCATCGTCTACCTCCGGTCTAAAAGAACATTCTACTCAGCTTGCAACTTGTGAATTTGTGATTACTTCTTGAGTTCTTGTCACACTCGCAATCTGACAGCAAGATAATGATGTGCACGATTAATTAGGGGTAAATCATTCAGTGCAAGTGATTAGGTGTGGTATTAGTTCGGCGATGAGGCAATCTCCGTTCAAACTCTCCGTTCTAAACTGAAGACTTGTGGTTGTTTAATTATTCGTAGCAGCCGTCGCGGTCCAAAAGTAGGTAAGAGTAGGATGCATTTGATTGACTCGACTAATCCAAAACGAAATTGAGAACATTATATATATATCGCCGCGTGTTTAGCAGCAGATGGCGCTAGCTCGACCGAGCTGTTGCAAGTAGATCACCTCCTCACCAATCAGAGATTTATTAGCTGGGAACAAGTCTAGTTGATTAAATTCGTTGACAATGACTAAAAATCTAGAAAAGTTGGTTTTTTCAGTCACGGCTACTCAGCGTGCGTTTGGTTCTGTTTTTGAAATTTGTTTCTACTGTGAAAAAGCACAAGTTAAACTAAACGGGTTTATGCTGTGAAAAAACAATGTTTTTCTAGTAGAAGATTGAAAACAATTTGGACCATGTTTTTCTGATTTTTAGTACAAATTAAATAGCATGAATTAAAGGTTTCTTAATTGATCTTACATTATTATGGTTTGTATTGCATTGCACAATTTCATAAAATAATACATGGTTGTCGGTTACTTTATGAGATGAACTATGCACTTTTTAATTTAACTAATATATTTTCCAGTTATTTAGTTGTATTAGTGTTGAGTGTTTCCTATATATATGTATAGAATATTATAATGATAAAATTATGTAAGTTATAAAAAACAGTCAGCTCACGGTAGTTTTTTCACAGCAGCTTCAATCAAACGATTTTTAGTTGTTCCACAATAGATAACTCACAGCAACTTTTTTCACAGTAGACAATTCACAACAGCTTTTTCACAGCTTCCGTACTCTCGGTCACCGTTTAACGAGATTTAGATTCTTAAAGTAATTGTAACTATTAGAAATATCATCATGTTGGTTGCTACCACCTCCTCCGTTCTATACAAATTTTTGAGTCAAACTTATTTTTATCTTTAGCTAATTAAGAGAGTTAAACGATTAATAATACGAAGCTTTGAGCATCCGCTTCACAAGTGTTCTCGAAATAATAAAAGTCTTCTCAAGCGATGAGTGATGCATAGAAAGTTGCGGAGAAACGAAACGTCCGAGTCCTTGAAATTAATTAATTAATTGCGCGTTTGTGATGGCGATACGATGATTATGATCGACTAACAATAGGGTTTCGGGGAGCAGGGGTTAGAATCGGGGTGTGAGCAGTTTCCAAATTATATCGTGAGAATCTGCAGATTTTTTGAAATCCCTTTTTCTTTGAACTCTTTTAATTTAGATTCTAGATTTTTAGACGTGAATCACTTTCCAGAATCAGAATCAAAAGGACCCTAAGTCATTCTAACACTTACTAATTCATCTAATCATGTTTGATTGGATGTAGCTAGAAGGTGGTGAAAAAATGGGGTGAAACGAAAATAATGTTTTACGATTTGCTCTCACTTTAATTGAATGTCAGAATTTGCGTTTTTTGTGCTTCAAATTCCTAGTTTAAAACGACAAGTATTTTTTATCGAGTAAATAAAACTACAACTACTTATCCTCGAGTGAGATGTCTCTAAGCACGGACCCAACTTATCTAAAGGTCTGTTTGATTATGAGACTATGGGATGGGATTGTCTCGTCCCAACTCCCAACTTTTTGGGATAAGATTGTCTCATTTTGTGTTTGGTTGAATGTGATTGATTCATTCTAATTTTTTATTTGGTTGAAGGAATTGGGGGAGAGGAATGGAGGGCAAAATTAATAGCATATTCCTGGAACATTCCACCCACATGTCAGTTGAATGAAAAAAAGAGGGATGGGTTGATCCACCCAATTTTAAGGGAATGAACTATCCCGTTTTTTGCAGCATATTCATAGAACATTCCTTAGTGAAAATCATCACATATCCTGTGTCTCCCAACTAAACGCCTTGGGATCGTTCCAATTTATAACATCCGGTTTCAATTAAAACACAAAAACTCTAGCTTGAATATTTTATTTTCCATACGAGATCATTGAACAATATTTTTTCCGAATAAAAATACATTTTTGGAAATTGCCGATCTAATGGTTGATTTTAGAGAATTTAATTCTGACGATTTTCCAAAAATAGTATTATTCAGTAAAAAAATTTTAACAATGAAATATAATTCAAATTTAGAAAAAAAAACACTGATTCAAACACAAATTGTGGTGGAAAACCATGTGGTATGTTTAGAGCCAAAGTTTGCTAGTAATATGTTATGTTACACCTCGTCGTTTCTCTAATTCAAAAAAAATGATTATATACATTTCATTTAGATCAAAATTAAAGAATTATTCGATCTCTGGGCAACTCGACCTTTACACCAAGCTGCACCGAGACTATTCACGAGCTTCATGAAAAATGCGAAAGGAAATCTTCAAGAACTTACCGGACTTGTAACGACTGTTTTATCTACCTATTTCTCCTGAAGCGCTATCGGAATTACATGATCTGCAAGCGCTTACTTCTGCGCGTAACTGGCAAATGGACGGTAAAGACTGCTGGGAATACATCTGGGTTCAGAAGAATTCAGTCCAAAAAAACTATACTCATTCACTTTTTACACACTTGGAGGCTTTGCAGGTATTCAAATGGTTATAGAAGAGCAGATGCGCAAACAAATTGAAGTTCTTCTTCTGGTTGCTATCTCAGGACAGGCTAAACACGAGAGAAATGTTGAGGAGAAAGCATTTCCTCAACGAAGCGGAGGATTGCTACTGCGTTTTGTGTGATGGATTGGAACTTGAGACTGCTAAGCACCTATTTTTCCAATGCCGCTTTAGTTCAGTCTGCTGGGCGCGCATTGGCATCAGCTAGCATTCGGCGGATGCGTGCATGGACAAAATAATTCACGCCAAAGCAGTCCATAACTATCCGTACTTTATGGATACGTGGATTTTGTGGATTCATCTTAATAATTGTATCTTTTGTCAAGTCAACCCCCTCAGCTAGGGTGTGGCTGTCATCATGTAAATCTACTCTTAGGCCTTTTGGACGACCTTGCTTATTTTTAGGGACTAAAACTTGTTTATTTTAGTAGAGACGTTTAGTCCTCTTGTTTGGATGTAGGGACTAAACATCATTTAATGAGGGGTTCATAAATGAGGATAGAGTTTGCATGTCACTTGTAGTCCCAATAAGCAATCCTGTTTGGGATTTTATGGACTAAATAGAACTAAAATTTAGTCCCTAAAAATAAGCAACCCCAATCCAAACGGGACCTTACTTTACAAAGTTAAACTTCCCCTCAAAGAGACACTATTATAGCCTGACTAGCGCGATTATAATTTTACTACCTATGTAGACTACTTGGTGGGACCGTTTATATTTCATTTAATATAATCTCGGTAGAAGTCTCTCCTGCTGATTATTGCTTAAAAAAATATGTTATTGATCTAAATTCATCTCCGAATAGGATCATACAGTTCATAGCAAATAAAAAAACATTTTCTGACCGTTGGATCTATGATCGGTGGTTTAGATGGCACGTGAAACTAATCGTAAATCTCATCCTCGTCTTCGTCCCCCGCCTCGCTGCCGCCGCCTCCTCCATTCCCGCCGGTCTTTGCCGCCACCGCCTCCTCTACCACCCGCTTGCCCTCGCCGCCGGAACCTCCCTGTCCTCTTCAGTCACCGCCTCCTTCTTGGCCTCCTCCAATTGCAGTTAGCCCGGCGCCACTCTGCACTGCCCCTCCTCCTCCTTCGCCGTTCTTTGAAGGAACATGGTTCTCCTCCCGTCCCACGCCCTTCCGCTCGCACCTTCCGGAGCAGCCGTGTTCGCGTTTTCGCCGTTCAATGCTCACCCACGACCAAGAATCCCCTCTCCCCTCCGCGTCCGCTGCTCCGCGTGTCGGACTCCGTGGGGCCCCGGCGCCGGCGCCGGCAGGGATGCTGCTTCTTGGGCCGGTGACCTCTGCAGAGCGGTGACATGGAAGGCCGCGGTATCCAGCGCGCTTGCCCTCACCTTATCCTTCACCTGCTGTAAGCTTTCTTGGCCTTCACCTTCTCTCGTAGGAACTGTAAGGTTGTTCGAAAAGAAAAGATCGAATCCTCTGCCACTGAAGAAGAAAAAGATTCAGAATTGTGCAGAGTCGCGGCATAATTGTTGCTCACAATTCACAGACGAACATATGACATGTGTTTGATTGATAGAAGTCTAGACAGACTAGACTTCGGAATTTTTGGAGGTTTTCCTGCTGCAACGGGAGATTCAAGAGTGAAGTGGACACTTTGTAATATTAATTTATTGCAATACATACAAGGCACATTTTCATTATGGAAAAAATGCAATACATTGTTTTCATTTGTTTTGCCTACGGCATTGTCCATGGATATGAAAATTATATATAAAGGACAATTTTTTTAACCACTGCAAAATTCCTCAGTTAAGGGATTTTTCCTTAATCAGCCACCCTGTTTAGATAGCAAGTGGGAGGAAGTCCTGCTGTTTTCTATTCGAGGTTTATGTAGGCTGATCATTTTAAAATTTTTTTGTCTTAAAGTGGCATTTTGATTGTTACATATATTTGCAATGGCATGGGTGCAATTATCTGAAATATATATATTTTATTTTATTAGTAAAAACTGGTCAATGGAAAATTCTCATGCAGTTGTTGGTATGGTCAATGCAAAGGCTGGTGTCAACAAACCAGAATTGCTTCCCAAGGAATTCACCACTGTCATTGATGTTGCTGGTTTTCTCTCCCCAGGACAGGTAATTCAAACCACATATTCTTTTTATGGGATGTTTAGTCTTTTCAGAAATATTAAAATTTAATGTCCCATTAGAAACAATGTAACTCTAACCAGGAAGTATGTATAAGAAAGTATGAATGTGTTTCTCTTTCTCATCTGTACAGATTCATCTTGTGCTGCTTAAACTCTGTGAAGACTGAAGAGAAAGCACAATGAAAATACCCTGTCTGATCTATTTAACCATAACTGCAGGGTGGCTCAGCTTCATTAAGTACTTTAGTATCAATAGGAACAACAAAGGTTCTGTTTTGCATGACTGGAATTCAGCCTGCAGACATCTTATATAACAAACCATGACTAGACTAGGAAATTGTGCATTGAAAAGTAACACAAGTTTTGCCTGCATGTAGAACTCCAGTAGCAAAAGCACATGATTGCAACCTACCATGGCAGCTCTCAGTGGCCCTTTATCCTTGAGATCATCCTAGTGGGCTCCTGGACCCTATGGCTTGATCACAACAACTGTGTATTTCGATAACAGCGGGCCTCAATTGATATTTGACTTGCTTCCTTTTGGGCGGAGCTCTCCATTCAAAGGAACAGATTTAGACCACGAGTCATAGTCCCTCTTGATAGTTGGATTAACAGTCTGTAAACAAATCCTCTATGTATCATCCTTCCTCCCCGTTCTTTGGGCTGGCTATGTTTTCCTCATTGTGTAACCTTTCATTTTCATGCAATATATAACCTCAGTAGGATCCTCTCCTACTGGTTATTCTCAAAAATTGTAGAAGATAAGTTTACAGCCCTACAGCTTGGTACCTTAAATTGTTTTGTGCTTATATTTTATTTGAGTCGCTTGCATTTCTAATTCTAATACCATGTGCTTTTGCTTGCCATATACTTCCATTCTCTAAAAAAAGAATGCAGCAGTAACTTTCATGAAAGTACAAAGTGTGTCTATTAAATAGCTAGATCACTGTGGGTTATCTGTCAAAGTGTAGTGTTTGTCTTTCCAATCTTTGTCCTGGTGCTTGTAATTTATACAATTATACTACATCCATTCCAAAATATAAGGCACCCATATTTTTTAGGAAAGTTAATATTTATAACTTTCGACTAATAATTAAGCTAAAAACATTTAGTTTTAGTGTTATGCATGTCATATAGTTAGATTTATATTTGAAAGTATTTTCATATGTTGTTATCTTAATAGTTGTTGTTGGTATATAGTGAAATTAACTAATGGTTAACCGTTACCATTCTACGTTGAAGATCGTGTAAAAAACTTATATGCCTTATGTTTTAGAATGGAGGTAGTAGTATAATAGCTAAGAATTAGGTGCTGACTATTTGGATTTGTTCATAGGAAAATCGTTTGCGGCAAGAGATAGAAGATCTTGAGAAAGAAACAGGATACAAGTTGAGAGTTCTTGCACAAAATTATCCTGATACACCAGGTGACTTTTGTTTGTGTGTTATTACATGTAGCAGGACTCTAGCCTTTGTTTTTGTTATTCAAGTACAGTACTCCATATATTTACATATACATGGACACATGATATAGCAACAGTCAGACTTTGCCAATTTTGACCAATTGCTTATCTAGAATAACTCAAGCCTTAACTGGCCACATAAAAATGACACTGATAAGATTGTTGTTAGAAGTATTTTCTCAATATAATTTTAAAGTTCTTCTGACATATCATAACAAAACCAATGATGAAACTTAATTCTAAATGATGATCCCAAGCCCAAAATGGAATATATTTTTGAACATGTGAGAACAGAGTATATTTCATCGCTTCTATAGTACGATATGCCATATGTGTGTTCTGTATAATTGCAACAACCAGGTTCATTGCTATGAAATGTATCTGTAGGCAAAAGATCCAACTTCTGTCACTTCAGGTCTTGTTTATGAATGTAGCTTGGTAATTAACTCCTCGTAGAAAATCTTGATAATTAACTTACTGGATCAAGGAATGCGTGTGTGATCTAACCTAATTTTAATTTGTTATCCTTTGCTGACTCATTCCTCAACATTCTTTTATGTACTTTTGATTATTGTCCAGAAGTTTTTGTATACTGTTACTGTAGTTTTTATTTTCCCGTGTGTATTATTTCTCTCTTACTGAAACACATACAACTAGATAATGAACTGAGTGCCAACTTAACTGGTATATCCTGTTATCACAAAGCATTGTAATCTTCTGCTATAGACAACAGGTTGCACTGGCTCATATAGTCATATTTTCATTATATCATATAAAGTTGATTAATTTCTTTGTGGGCAATTCTTTTTCCAGGATTGGCTATCAAAGATTTTTGGCAAGTTGATGACCAAACTATCGTGTTTGTCGCAGATCCCACCTTTGGTGAGATAAAACACAATTTCTCTCCCTTTGTGTGTGTGCGTCATGTGTGTGTGTACATCACATGTTTGGTCCAGTGTATTGCCTATTAGCATGGTGTATGATGCATTGGGTAGGGAGGACACAATCAATGTATGTTTTTAAATAGGAAAGAAAGCTGAATTTCTGAATTAAATGTAAGCTCTATTCTCTGAAAGCTCAAATATGAAGTGGTAGTATAAATCTTAATGGTGAAATTTTTAGACAGTGTTAAGGAAATAAGGAAAGATTGAGACATGTTGGGATGAAGTATGCTGTATTGAGCTAATCTGTGATGAGCTGATGGCTATTGACCAATGATCTTGCCAGTCCATGCAATTTATTTCCTTTACCATTAGAGCATATTAAATCATCTTGGTGTATTCATTTCCTGCTTAGCTCTTCTTATTTTGTGAACAACTAGTACTATTTAATGTTTAGTCTATATTGTACCAAAGTTTATGCCCTAGGTAGGGCATGATACCTATTGTGTGATTTGGATCTATAATCCAGATCGAGCTGTTTTCTCTTGTCTTATGATCCCAAGGTTTACCAATGTATGCTATGCATTTCTTGGATGTTAACATCTCATAGCTCAGCATTCAAATTTCACACATTTTGATGTATCCCTTTTTGTGTTACATAACTTTTGAAATTTGATTACTAACATGCACTCATATTTATTAGCCGAACAATTTTGGTGAATATGTTTTTGTTTTGACAGGTAACATTATAAATTTCAATGTCGGTGCATTGGTTGATTTAGACGTTCCTCGGAACTTTTGGAGTCGTGTTTCAGGGAAGTATGGAAACATGTTCTACTGGAAAGAGAAGGTAACATTCTGTTGTTTAATCTAGCAGTTAATAGAATTACATATTCATAAGGATAATTTTTGCTTGATATTTTGACTTTTATCCTTCTGATTCTACAATTAAAAGAACATTCTTGAATATGATAAGTAGCAATTGGAACAGTACACACTTCTAATCATCCAGTAAGAACTATTCTACAGTTACTTTTCAGATAGCCAAATTTCTCTAGATTCTACTAATCACTTAATCAGTCTCTCTCTCTTTCTCTCCGTGGGCTTCAATTTTTTTCTCCATGGTCTAGGCTAGTTGTAATGTCGGCATATTTTGGACAACGATGTAGTTCTTATATTTTCTTTAGTGAAAACAGTAGGATCAAGTTGGTCAATCTGCAAATTTATTAACAAAAAGAAGAACAAGAGTAGAGTGAAAATACAAAAGGTTATACCAGCTCAATCCATCTAGCCATTGCTGAATTTGGATTTGAGATCCTCTGAAATCACTCCCACCGTGACTTTCTCGCTGACATGCCGGCCAGATGATGTCAGGACCCACATGTCAGTGATAAAGTCACCCAGTGCAGTCGATTGCGGAGGATCCAAATCCATGCTAAGCCCCTGCTTGGGAGCTCTATTCCAGTATTTATTTATTGCAGGAACCTTCTGTAGGCTTTCCTGAATCCTCACCATCTCCTTGTTCTTGAAACATGAAACAGGGAGAGGATGCATCAATTGAAGCTGCTGTGATGGCAGTATCACGCTGCCTGAGAGAGCCCGCTGGACCAAGCAACTGCTCTGAAGTTCTGTAGATGTGGAAGTTCATCGCAAGGGAAAAGATGAGCAAATGTAACAGATGTACAGAAGTGAAATGTCACATTTGCTTTCTCCCTTAGCTAACAAAGAGCAGTCTTTCAGAAGCAAAAATGTTTTTTTTTGACGTGGAGCGAAAATGATGGAGACATATTGCACTTGTTATGGAATATTTTCTTACAAGAGCTTTACACTCTCTCTCCATCGAAAAACTAATCATGAAAAGAATAGGCGTGAGCTGACTCATCGTTATGGAGATGTCATTTGGCAAATCACGTAGGCACGAAGAGGATCAAATGTGTGGTTAGATCAGATTAGATCACTTACACAAGTTTAGGTGTTCTAATCTGCATTTTCTAAGTTTGTGGATCTATTTGACACCTCGACACAAGTTTATAGATCGATCATGTATTTTACTCTAATTACTAAGATAAAAGTATGTATTTTTTGTGTTATGTACGTGATATAATTGAATTCATGTATTAAAAACATCATTTGATGATATGTTGTGAAAAAATATCATCATTTTTATTAAAGGTTAAAACTTGCAAGAATTAAGCCTCTCTTGTTAATAGATGCGGACTAGTTTGAGATTTTAATGGACCAAATAAGCTATTAACCCTTTTTAATCAGATTTGTGGCTGCAGAAATTGACAAGAAATTTCCAATGCAACGCCATATAAGAGATGTAAAGCTGAAAGCTTGGAACTGGAACGACGCGCTGAACATGCCAAGGTGGAAACTGTCGAACATCGCCGCCGTGTCCGGACCGCATGATGCTTCCCGGTCTCCTGATTCTTCTTCTCTCGTCGTCGCCGTCACCGGCGACCGGCGACCGGTGGTTCTGCAGCAATGCAAACGCGACGTATACGCCGAACAGCACCTACATGTCGAACATGGATTCCCTCGCCGGATCACTCATCGCCGGAGCCACGAAGCTACACTCGGCTACTGGCACCACCGGCACGGGCTCCGACAGGGTCTACGGCGCCGTGCTCTGCCGAGGGGACTCCACCGGCGCCGACTGCGGCAGGCGCCTCCGGGACGCCTTCGGCGGCTTCTTCCACCACGACGACGGCGCCGGCGCCGCCGGCTGCGCGCACCGCAAGGACGTGGCGCTCTACAACGAGCTGTACCACCTTCGCTTCTCCGACCAGGACTTCCTCTCCACCTTCAGCAACTCACGGGAATGGGTCGACGCAACCACCCCGAACCTCGTGCCAGCCGCCGACGACGAGCAGTTCGAGGAGGTCGTCGGCGAGTTGCTGAGAGCGCTCGCCGACGCCGCGGCGAGGCAGCCGGAGAGGTACGCGGCGGACAGGGGGACGTGGCCGTCCCGGAAGGGGCACCGAACGGTGTACGGGCTGGTACAATGCACGCGGGACATGCCGTCGGAGCGCTGCCGGGCCTGTCTCCACGGCGTCATGGCGGAGAGGCGGGAGCAGATCGGCGACGGCAAGACGGGCGGCGCGATCCACGGCGTGAGGTGCTCGCTGCGGTACGAGACGGACACCCAATTCTTTACCGTCACAGGCAAGTCCGCAAGTTATCGTTGCAAAGTGTGTTAATTAGTTGTAGTTTATTCTATCTAAAAAGAAGATATATGATCAAATCTTCGTATAGTCTTATCTCTTTGAAGGCGGTACAGTTATCTTTGAAGTAGCTGAAGACAAAGATGAAGATTAGCTGAACAATTTGGCAAAAGGGCACATTAATCTGACTTTTAAGCAAATGAAAACCATTGTTTTGCAAGGTTCAGGGCAAAGGAAGGGGCATGCAATCTTGATAATTGGTACAGTTTACCCTCTTTCGATAATCTGTACACGCTTGTTTTTCTGTCTCCTAAGCATCAGAAGGAAACGAAAAAAAGGTGAGCAGATTTATAACAGTGCATGCTTTACTGTAGTTACTGACTGCCAGGTCACTGCTAGCTATTTCAGCTACATGCAAGAACTAATGGAAGCATGTGCATCCAGGAAAACTAAACTCAATGGAGCAGCCAACGAACATGGATGAAATAATGAGGCTCTGGAGGATGGAAGACGCTGGTTCAGAGTTCTCCTTGTACGATTTTTCCCAAATAGCTGTTGCTACAAACAACTTCTCAGCCAGCAACATATTAGGGGAGGGTGGCTTTGGCCCCGTTTACAAGGTCTCGCTCTTTCACTGATATATGATTCTAAAAGCTGTATATTAGTAAGAGATCGAGTGATATATAAAAGATCATGTTCTCTTTTCCATAAGCCATAGAGATATTTTCCCTTGTATTATTGGATCTGAGTAAAAGGATCTAATAATTGCGGAAATATCTAGATGTCACTACCATC
Organism: Zizania palustris; assembly: GCA_019279435.1. Lineage (NCBI taxonomy): Eukaryota > Viridiplantae > Streptophyta > Magnoliopsida > Poales > Poaceae > Zizania > Zizania palustris. The sequence continues at coordinate 73,101,124 of JAAALK010000079.1, read as the reverse complement.
ATACTCCCTCCGGTGTACAAATAATAGTCGTTTTGGTTTTTATTGAGAGTGTACAAATATTAGTCATCCCGTCAATCGAAGTGTTGCTGCCAAATGGGATGTGACCATCGGGAGTTGAACTTGAGTAGTACCACTAAAATCTAGGCTCTATAACCAATTGAGACAACCCTTGTAACTTTAATTAATATCACCTTGGTATGTGTGATTTTGTCTAAATGACTAATATTTGTACACCGGAGGGAGTACTTGGTAACTCCTCTTTTCAGGCATGGGGAATGTGGAAAGACGGAAGATGGTATGAGTTCATGGACCAATCATTTGGTGATGAATACGAACCTGGAGAGATGACGAAATGTCTCGTGGTGGCACTAATGTGTGTTCAAGAGAAAGCAATGGAGCGCCCCACTATGTCCGATGTTGTTGCAATGCTTGGCAGCGATGACATCACCTTACCTGAACCAAGGCAGCCAGCTTACTCACATATCAGAGTAGATGTGTCAGTAGATGCCAATGTAACTTGCAGCAGAAATGACATAACCATCACCGCTACTGATGGTAGATAGTAGTACAATGCAAGATGCATCATTAACAATTTAACAGAGTGTGGTCTACTGCTGTTGGCCTTACTGTGTTGATTAATTAGACAGTCATTGTTTGTACTCAATTTTTCCTCCACACACTTCTTGCAGTTCCCGTATGCAACAAGATTTTCCATGTTGTCCGATATATATGGTTAGAAATTACGAGTAAATATACATTTCTGTTTGCAAATTGTGAAGTACCAGCATAATCTGCTGGTGTGAACTGTGAACCAGACAATTCAACGTCTCCAGAAGACCAGAACAGACATAATTTGGGTAGAATAGTCATTGTTTGTACTCAATTTGACATTTCCTGGCTTGCATGGAAATGCAAATCTGATTATTCAGAAAGTATGACAGCAACTGTGTAGAGAGAACCTCAGTAGGAGCCTCTCCTGCTGGTTATCTCAAAAAAAAAAAACTGTGTAGAGAGCCCACATCTCATGAGGGACTAAATTGAATGTCAGGTTCTGGACGGGCAAGAGATTTACTCTTTGCTTAATCTGAAATAAAGACTCATACTAGGATGAAGCAAGCTCGAGCAGGACTATCTAGCCAACCAATAACTAGTCAATCCATAATATAAAGTTGAACCTAACAGATTGAAATACTTACAAAAGCAAGCGACGTGTCCCTGGAAGTCAAACACAGATACTGCACCGTATCTGGCACGGTTGTGCTGTCTGCATCTTGTGTCAATTGAGCCAGCTGCCGTGCTTCCTGGAAATCTGGAATACGTCTTTCCCCATTCACATGAAGGGTTCCATCCTTGAAATACATGACAACATGTCAACATCACCTTCTGCCAAATTTTGTTTAACGAAAAGTATAACTGCAACTTTGCAAGTCCTTTTCACTTTAGTCTTAGCAGTCATTTTCTACAACTAATTCAAATGGAATCAAAGTATAACCCTTGAATTCCATTACCTCTTGGTAGACAAAGCTAGGATGATATTTACCACCCATCCATGACAATTCATAACTAATACTCCACCATTGCACTCTAGTTACACACGGTATGCTGCTATTGTCTCTCCTAATTCTCTTCATCTACTGCTCAGCACCATCAGCCGGCCAGGAACTCTGCCGTGACTATAATGGCGCCATGTACATGCCAGATAGCACCTACAAATCCAACCTTGTCTCTCTTGCTGCAACACTGATTGCTAATGCCACAGAGCTGAACTCAGCCACAGGGATGGTGGGTACAGGCCCAGACAAAGTCTATGGTGCAGTGTTTTGCCACGGCGATTCTGAAGGCTCCGACTGTCACAAACGCCTAACCGAAACCCTTGATACTGCCATCAACAGCAAAAACGGCGACTCTTACTCTCCGCAGAACAAGATTGTGTACCACTACTATGACCAAGACCGGGCACAGATACGCTTCTCCAACCAAGATTTCCTCTCCAGCTTCAGCAATGTGCCGGAGTGCACGGTGAATACTAACCTGTATGCTGCGACAACTTCTGTGGTTAAGCAATTGGACTTTGAGGATCTTGTCACCAACATGCTGCGTGCACTCACTGATGCCGCAGCGAGTCGAGAAGAGAGGTATGCAGTAGGCAGACAGAGGTTTGAGGAGACAGGACAGATACTGTATGGGCTGGTGCAGTGCATGAGGGACATGCCAACAGAGCATTGTATGGCCTGCCTGGATGGTATCATCTCAGACAGACCTAATAAGATTAACACTGCTCAGATGGGAGCAGCCATTCTTGGGGTATGGTGCACACTGCGGTATGAAACAGATGCACAGTTCTTCAGTAACACCAATATGCTGCAGCTAGATGTGCTCAAAAAAAGTATGTTATTCTGCATAGTTACATGCATTAATTTCATAAAGAACTTTGTATTCTCTTCACCATTCATGTATTTAGTCTATGACTATGAGGGTTACCATAGCAAAGAAATTGATTTTTCATTTAAAAAATCACCAGTCTGATTTCATCCAAAGAGACTTGGATTTCAAACAAGACTTGCATGAAGTAAATTTCTTTGGGATTTTTTTTGAAATTTTTAATATAAAATTGTGCCTTATCCAAGCATGTCCAAAAGTAAATGGCTACAAACAAGATACTAATTCCACTTTTTAGAATGAACCAACACCTTGCTGAATGAACCAAAACCTTGCCCCCACCATCTAGTTTTCCCTGTTCATGATGCTGGAGGAGAGCTTGACAATAAGAGAGAAATAGTTAATTAGTTTCTTTATAATTCATATTGAGTGATAAGATTTTTTCAGTACTTAGAACTGTTTGATCAATATGGTGGTCTGCTTAAAACTTGCCTTCTGTCACTATCAACAATTCAAACTATTAACTTAATGGTCTATAGGTGAACATACAGGCAAGAAAGCATTTTTTCGGAAGGAAAACACAGCCTTGGTCAGTATCGGAGGGTTCATACTTGTTGTATTCATTTCCTGTTTGCTTTTTCATATATGGATAAAAACACAACAACAAAGAGGTATGTATTAGCAAAGCTGCAATTTTCCACTGCATAATACAAGTATTTATTTTCTCAGCAATGTATCAAGATTCCAAAATATGGCATATCATTATTGTTTTCAGAACAAGCAATATTTAAATTACGACAGCTGTCCTTGGCAATAAAAACTGTAATATATCTATGGAGGACAGAAGGAACGAACTCAGATTATTTTCTGTATAACTTCTCCAAGATAAAAGAAGCGACAAATAACTTCTCAATTGATAACAAACTGGGACACGGTGGCTTCGGTCCTGTATATAAGGTGATTATGCACTTGCATTTTAAACATATTCTTACTCAATATAGAAATTAGTAAACAGTCAGCTGCCCACACTTTATTCCAAATATAGAAATTAGCCGGCAACTGCATTTTTTGTAGTTATCAACGAAAAAGATACAGATTTTGTGCTTACATGTAATTTAATTATTCTGTCCTCTTGTTGAAAACGTGCCTATACCAGTATAATTTTATATTTTATAATCTTGCAGTAAAACCAGTTGTTAAGTGAAGGAAAAAATAGACTGATTTTTTTATCTTTTATCAATCCTAGGGCCAATTGAGAAGCGGACTTAAAATTGCAGTTAAGAGACTAGAAGCATCTTCTTTACAAGGTTTAGTAGAGTTCCAAAATGAAACTCAACTTATAGCAAAGCTTCAACACAAAAATCTCATTAAGCTGCTGGGATGCTGCACACAGGAGGATCAAGAAAAGATTCTTGTATATGAATACATGGAAAACAAAAGCCTAGACTACTTCATTTTTAGTGAGCCCTCTCTTTTCTGTGTGCTCAAATATCATTCTGTTCATAGTATAAATGTTAATTAATAAATATACATGTTCTGCAGATAATGTAAAAGGAGCAGAACTGAACTGGTCAAAACGTCTGCACATAATTGATGGTATAGGGCAAGGGCTTCTTTATCTTCACAACTTTTCACAGATATGTGTTGTTCATAGGGATTTGAAAGCAAGTAACATTCTCTTGGATAGTACTATGAATCCAAAAATATCTGATTTTGGGATGGCCAGGATATTCTGCTCAAATGTGGCAGAATCAAATACCACAAGAATAGTGGGTACACAGTAAGAACATACAAACTTGTCCATTTTAGTACATGTCATCTTGAGAGATGCTTCTTTCCTAGTGTTTTGGGGGTTGTTTGTGTGTGTACCTGTGTTGGGGAGTGGGGACATGCATAGACGCATTCGGTCAGCTTATTCATTAAATTCTACCTTTCACATCAGTGATCTGTATTGATTTTGCTTTCATCACACAGTGGCTACATACCTCCGGAGTATGCTTTTGAGGGGGTTTGCTCGATCAAGTCTGATGTGTTTAGCTTCGGTGTGTTGATTTTGGAAATAGTAAGTGGAAAGAGGACAGCCCACTTCTATCAACATGATGGAAAACTATACAACCTCATTTCATTTGTGAGTAATGATACCCTAAAGTCAGATTTGCACTCCTATGCATACCCAGTAGTTTCTATAATGAGGTGTGTAAGTGTGTACATTACTTATTTGACCAAAAAAAACAATCTTTTGGTAATAGGCTTGGCTACTTTGGAGAGATGGAAGATGGGGTGAGCTGATTTACTGTCCCCCAGGGAACAAACATCAGGAGATAGAAAGGTGCATTCACGTTGCACTTTTATGTGTCCAAGAAAGTGCAGAATATCGACCTGTTATGGAGCGTGTTGTCACGATGCTAGACACCAAGAATGTTAGCCTACCCATGCCTATGCAACCAGCTTACTTCAATGTAAATCCAAGCGAGGAAGAAGTTTCATCATGTAACATTACTGTAAGCATCACGTTAGAAAGGTAGCACCACATAGCCATCACATTCACTGCTTTTTGCACAAAATAAAAATCATCAATTCTAAGAAAGATACTAGTTGTACTAATTAAGTTTATCTGCACCCAGAAGAAAATTTTAGATTTAATATAGAGATTTGAGATTGCTTAATGTTTCTGTACTGCCTGTTTTCTATCCAAAACACATTTTACATTTTTCGCTTCAGCGTGCAAACGATTATTGGGCTAATGTCTTTGAATTGAATCTATTTCCTCACAAGAGAATGGACATTGATGAGCCTAGAACGTACACACTTGAAAATTCAACACAGTTACGAGTTCTACATTCCTAGAGTAAACTGCACAAGATGAAACTGAGTACGAAATGAGATGAGATCCATACAGTGGAAGCACAGTATGACAGGTCAGTAGCTGCTACCAACGGGTGGTGATAGTTTCAACTAACAGTAAGATGGAATTGAAATCAAACAGAAAATAACAACATTTTGGCTACCCATTTGAGATAGCAGAAACCCCCAAGAGCCATTTGACCCATTTCCTGGATACCCAAGGAGGCCAAGATACAACGATAGAACCACGTTTCCTCCCGCGTCATATCGCGTTCATCGCCCTCATCCAGTAGCAGAATCTAACATCATTCGGCATCCCCACGAAGCTAATCCCTCCCGGAGCGAAATCGCGACGTCGATGATGATAAATTCAAAAGCGGAAAAGCAGTAAGGCAGTTTCTAGAAACGAACCTGCGCTCCCCCCTCCCCCTCCGCGCTGTTCCTCCAGCTAGGCCACGCGCGCAGCCCGGAGGCCGGATCGGATCGCTGCATTCCGCCGTCACGGTGGGTGGCGCTTCGCCGGCGGAGCTCGCCGCGCCCGCCGCGCTGCTTCCTGCTCCGCCCGGACGCGGCCCTCGCGCCGCCGGCCGAGCCAGCCATCTGGGCCCAAAACTGTCATCATCAAGCCGGCCCATTTAGGCCCATACTTCGTTTTACCTTTTCAAACGAAACCATCCTAAATTTGACAAATTTTAAAAAATATATATAAACATTTAAAATATATAAAAAATCTTATTAACATATATTTTATAATATATTTAATAAAACGAAATCCTAAAAATTCGGTAACTAAATTTGATCGTCTATATCCCTCAAGGGTCATCATGCGGTTAGAATGTTATCGTATATATAGCTGAGCCACATACACTAGTAGAGCAGTTTTCTAACACACATATATATATATACTATATACGTGTATATATATAAATGTTATTCTATATCACGGGTGTAGAATGTTATTCTATACCGATGTGAAATGGGGAGTCGGGATTGGGTGGGGCGGGGTATGCTGGATGAGGTGGGTACAGTAGGATTGATTGGTGTAGAATAGCATTCTACACCCGTAGTGTAGAATAGCGTTATCGTGTGTGTATATATATATATATATATATATATATATAACACGTCATTTCACCGTCAGCTTTCGTTCGATTCACAATAATATTTTTTTCCAGTTACACAAAACAAAGTTATCGTTCGATCGGCCACAAATAATTAAACCGTGCTACATGCATGTTACGGGTAACACCCTTACTGTTTTACTGTTAGATTAAAGTTTACTTATTAAAAAGAGTGATATAATTAAGTATGTCAGGTAAACTTACTAGGGATGGAGCGATAAAATGGAATATGTTGTGGGTACTCTTACAGTATTATTTAAGACAAAAAAATAGTTCGAATAAAAATTTATGACTAATTTATAAGTAATTGTATTGACATGTATCCTTCTTATTCTCTAGTTTGCTGTTATCATAAATATTGATACCAACTTAATATCATTCTTGGGTGTTTACGATGACAGGTTTGATTTTTATTTTCATTTTCTTATATTTTTGTAATTATGATCGTCTGTCTAGATTGATTATATTTCCGCTATATTACTTTTGTAATTATAGTTGCTATTTTTTCTATATTACATATGTGTTTTGAAGTATGTTTATTTTTGTATGGTCATCATAAAAGTCCACCACTGCTACCCAACGTGGTGACACGTAAGCAAGTTACGTCCACGTCCGAGGATAGATACATATAATCTCTACTCCTCTAAAGCAACCACTTAATTCTATCCATATATGTTCCTTTAAATATGATTATTTTTTAAATGGCATTAAAACTGTGAAATTCATTTACAAAGATTAGAATATATAGAAAGAAAGAAAAAAGATTAAAAATGGGTGAAGAGAAATGAAAGGAAGAATGAGAAGTATCTAAACGAAGGAAACTAAATTTTATTGTGGGAAATTTTGAGAATTAGTACTACCTATGTTTCTAATTATAAGCTATTCTATTTTTAGATTTATTTATTAATCAATGAATCTAGATTTGTTAATATGAATTTGAAAAGATAAGATTGTAGGTAAGAAACGGAGGGAATAGTTACTAGTTATGTTTCTATATTGACCTATTTTTTTGCACAAGAGGGAAGTGTGCTAAATTTGTGACATTGAGTTATTTTAGAAAAATGTGTTTTAAGTCTGGTTTCTTTAAACAATTTTCATGTGTGTGAGGCTGGGAAGAGGCAGGGAGGTTCCCCATATATTCTTTCTCTTATGTAGTTGTTACTACTTTGTAAAAAATAAGGAGAATTTTATGGTCCCTTAAATTTTACGAATCATTTAATCTATACAATCTAACAGCTTAAATTTGATATCGGTAATCTATTACTGACTAAAAGTAATAGGTAATATAATATATTTTTAATACGTGTGGGCTCATATACATACAATAATTAATTAGTTTATTCATATGCTAACGGATTAATTATTACATGCAATATAAGAAGAAAATAACCAACAAACTTTCCGTACGACAGCGACACACATGCAGAATACTTTTTATAATCAAGCAAGGTTAGCCAATTTTATTTTTAATTAATTATTTTAAGCATTCTTAATCAACGTTACAGATAACGAGGTCACCGTAAATGGATCCATATATAAACGTCAATTCGATATCATTCTATCGCTATCAGACGATTAACTATATCAATTTCGAGTAAGGGAAATGGAGTTAGCTTGAATGTATAGTAGTGGAGATAATAAAATCAATCCAAATTTATTTTCACAAATATTTTATAAATATGTACCAATTCATACATGATGAAATGGTTCAACGAAGCAATCAAACACATGAAGATTATTAGATTCAGGACAAAATGGTATAAAAATAAAATGATACAGACAACCAAACGCTACCTAAGGGGGTGTTTGTATCAAGGGACTAAATTTTAGTCCGTGTCACCACAGGTCTTTGGACATCAATTTGAAGGACTAAACATGAACTAATTATAAAAATAATTATAAAATCGGAGGATAATTCACGAGACGAATTTTTTAAGCCTAATTAATCCATGATTAGCAAATATTTACTGTAGCATCATATTGTCAAATCACGACGTAATTAAACTCATTAGATTCATCTCGTGAATAATCAACTGATTATGAATACATTTTATAAATAGTCTATATTGAATACTCCAAATAGTATCTAAACATTGATGTGACAGTCCTCTATCGAAACACTCCTGTCACCCGAGGAGAAGATTCGACAGATATTGACATGTGCTGGACGTCGTGACTCGCCAAAGTCGTCGGATCTGAAAAGGTTGCAGTGTGCATGTGGTCGTCGTCGCCGCTGACTGTTTTGTTTGGTCCCGTCAAGTGACTTTACTTTTATAGCCTTAACTGAATACGGTGAGGTCTTTTTTCCGAAAAAATTTGTTAATCTGTCACTTAAGATATACATTTTGATTATAATATCACTTCTGAAATTGACATATAGAACCACCAAAATTAATAAAAATGGGTTCAGATGGCAAATCAACGAAATCCATTGTTTGAGGTGGTATTTTAATAAATTGTTCTTTTTCTAATAAACAATTAATCAATCTATATTTTCTTATTTATTCTTATTAAATTTAATGTGAAAGTAAAAATAGTGCGAGAAACGAGAAAGAATAGTCGCTTCCGTGGGATCGGAGGGTGTCAATTTAGCCAAACAATTCTTTCGATCTGAAAGCGATCTGGCATTGTGACGTGGCTTCGTAGAAATTCGGAGGGCATCAGCTTGGAATGGACTGATAATTTACAACCCGAACAAAGAAAAATGTTGCCAGTAAAATTACCGAGTATTGTGAACTTATCAGTGGCGACGAACCTTCTTTCGATCGGTCCACCTGATACGTACATCACCGATGGTGAGCAAAAACGGCCACTATCTAATAAGACTAGTTCGTGCTTTGCAACGGAACTTTAGTTCTTTGCGACGAATCTTATTTTATTTTATAATGATGAGAAAATTTTTAGTGAATCTAACTGGCTATCCACAAAATTCATCGTTTTAATTTATGTGATTTTCCAGAAATCCAAGAGCCTTTACGCAAAATTCTTAGTTTCTGTGTGAGCAAAATTCGTACTTGCATGCAAAATATAGAAATTAAAGAACTAAAATGCAAAAAAAAATCTTTTTTCTTTTTTTTCTTTTTTTCCTTTTTCTTCTAGTGCACCTTTTGTTTTAGTGCATGGCGCACAGTTGTGCATGCTCCGATGCATGCGAGCGCGTGGCACGCGCAGTTGGAAATGCGGGGGCGCGTGCGGCCGGGCAGTTGCGCGCTGGCTGGTCCGGGGTGGTTCGGACGTTTTTTTACAGGGTATAAGTTTTGGTCGGTTTTTTATAAGATGTGAGAAGACACGTAGTACGATGTTGCGGACGGAGGATACGAAAATCTGTACGCTTTAATATAGTTAAGATATACATAATAACTAATAGTATTAGCTTATATATATATATATTATAAGGGTATAACATGCATGTAATTTGTTGGCTTAATTCCTGCATGGGAACTTAGTTGCCTTTAATATTAGTGAGCACACTTTCATACTAAGGACCAGACTTACAATAGAGCCTAGATTCAGAAATGGAAAGTAAGTAGAATCTCACAAGTCACATCAATACACCCCCTCATATATAAACTCAAACTCGTGATACATCTTTAGTAGGCTTTGACACGTTACATGGCCCTCACCAATCTCTAATTAATACACCATACCGTGCACTTGATAAATTATCGGAAGATATCAAACTGAAAAATATGATATCTCTTGATACACAAAGGTTCTCCAAGACTATAAAATCACAAAATCACGGTCTGGCTGTAGTTTGACTTCTCACGGTCTGGCTGCAAACAGTTGAGAATTTCCAAAACAGAATGGGGCAAAGCCAAAGCAAGGACATAACTTAATTCGGATAAAAAAATCCAACCAGAGTAGAAAGTTCACCACATCTTCCTGACTCGTTTAATTTGGACTGGTCAAATTAAATTACTCCAAGTTTAAGCTAAAGATGGAAGTGATTTTCGTTGTACCGGAACTAATCAAACTTTGTGCTTACTAATTAAATAGTACTTAAGGATGAACTCGTCCATGTAATCAGAGAGCTCCCTGCAGAAAAGAAAAAACAGAGAGCTGAGCTCGAACTCCCGACATGAGAAGCATGCTGCTTGCTGCTCTCCTCCTCCTCCTGCTTTCTTCTTCCCTGATGCTGCTCGCCGGTGCACAGCCGTTCTGCAGCAACGCGAACACTCTGTACATGGAAGGTGACACCTACAGGTCCGATCTGCTCGGCCTAGCTAAGGCGCTGATCGCCAATGTGAGTGCAACCGAGAATTCCGGCAAGAAATCTCACTCGGCGATCGGCGCCACAGGCGCCGGGACGACGACGGGTCCTGACAAGGTCTACGGCGCCGCGATCTGCCGTGGGGACTCCGCCGGCAAAGACTGCGCGAGTCGCCTCCAGCAAGCACTCGATAAAGCCGTCGCCATCGCCATCGGCAACGGCAACAATGGTGGTGGTGGTGGTGGTAACGGCTCCAGAAGTTCCAGCAAGAACGTGACCTTGTACGACGATGATTACCAGGCGCAGCTGAGCTTCTCCGACCAGGACATCATCAGCTCCAGCTTCGACGTCTCTCCGGCGTGCACAGTGCGAGCTTACCTGAACCCTCCTCCAAACAGCGTTGATTCCGACCTGTTCACCAAGTTCTTCTCGGAACTCATGGAGAAGCTCGCCGGCGATGCTATGGCGCAACCGGAGAGGTACTCGACGGGCCAGGGGTACTTCGATCCCAAGGGCCGGACAGTGTACGGGCTGGCGCAGTGCATGGAGAGCATGTCGCCGGAGAGTTGCGGGAATTGTCTGGGTAACCTCGCAGCGGAAGGCAAGAAGATGACCACGAGTGGCCTGACCGGCGGCGCCATACTCGGGGCGCGCTGCAGCATGTGGTACGAGACAGATATCCACTTCTTCAAAGGTGACCCGAGAGTGTCGCTGCATACGCCTACACGTAAGCTCATCTTGATTTGACATGCAAATCTTTCTTGATTTTGGCTCAAACAGTCATTCGATCTTCCCATCTTCCCATCTTTCTTCTTCGCATGCTCTTCGTCACCTGAAAAGATTACGATTGGAGTGATTTTACAGTAATTTTAGCATTAATTTTCGGAGTGATTTCTACTCTAACTTCTGTGTACCATATAGCACTCGCCGTATTAAGTCATATATAATTAACCCGTACGTATCAATGGATGTGCAGCGAGCAAATTTTGGATCTGGGTCACGATTGGATCGTTCTCCCTCACATCATCTATCTCGTGGTTGCTTGTTCATATCTGGATCAAAACGGAGAGAAAAAGAGGTAAATAATAGCTCAATATTAGCCTCACGCTTATAGGATATATATATGCATCTGATTTGATTGCATAGCTACGTATATTATTACCAGCTATGGTTGACAAGAACATATACGACATTGCGCACTGTTTTGTTTTGTTTTTCAGAACAAGCAAGATATGAGCTACGGCTGCTGTCAATGGCAATACAGAATGTGATAAATCTTTGGAGGATAGAAGAAGGCAACTCAGGGTTCTCTCTGTATGATTTCTCTCAGATAAAAGAAGCTACACACAACTTCTCTGCTGAAAACAAACTTGGGCAAGGTGGTTTTGGGCCTGTTTATAAGGTAATTGCACACTTGGATTGGTATTAATTCTACTTAATTACCTTTAACTAGATTAATTGTATATTTCCATGATGTTTACTTTTTTTAATCAATTTATTTCTGCTGTATATATATTACCATTCTCTTTTGTCTATATGTACACAAGATCCTTACTTGCTAAGATGTCACATGCTCACATGCTAAATTTTATAGATCTAATGGCTATAATTAAAATAAGTTGATGTCTTATCTCCTGGAAGATAATAAATTATCTTGATTTAACGGTCATGATTAAAATAAGTCAATATCTTACCTCCATTTTGATTTAACGGAAACAAAAAAGAAGTCAGTGTTTTAACTCTTAAGATATCACCATGTTTTTTAACTAACGACACTACTTTAAAAGAAGCTAGCACTGATGGATTTACTGTCGTCACCACCGTTTTTTCTCGGACTAAAATTTTCCAGCTTTAGTTTATCTCTATTTGTACGGTGTTCCTTTAATGATATATTTTTTCGATTACAACGCACGTGCAGTCACAGAAGAGCACATATATGTGTGTGTGATTCTGGTAGCATAGTTCTAATGTTCTTCAATTATTTTCAGGGCATATTGCCTGGTGGTCTCGAAGTAGCGGTCAAAAGACTCGCAGCATGTTCTGTACAGGGTTTACTGGAGTTCAAGAACGAGATCCAGCTGATAGCAAAGCTCCAACACAAGAATCTCGTCAAGCTGCTCGGCTGCTGCATCGAGGGAGATCAGGAGAAGATGCTCGTCTACGAATACTTGCAGAACAAAAGCCTGGACATCTACATCTTTGGCACGCCTCTAACGATCCTCCTCCTCCTGCTGCTGCTTGTTGTTCTACGTATATACGACAGTTCGAAGTCGTCGTCGCATCCGGTTGTTGTTTCGAGCAGCTCTGCAATAACGACCTCGTTCGTGTTCTTGCATGCAGATTGTGTAAGAGGAGCAGAACTGAACTGGGCGAAGCGTCTCCGTATAATCGACGGGATAGCTCAGGGGATTCTGTATCTTCACAACCACTCGCGGCTGTGTGTTGTTCATAGGGATCTCAAGGCAAGCAACATTCTCTTGGACAGTGACATGACTCCAAAAATCTCGGATTTTGGGATGGCCAGGATATTCTGCTCCAATATGATCGAATCAAATACCACCAGAATAGTAGGCACACAGTAAGAACTAAGAGCAAAGCAGCTACAGCTGAATTAATTATAGTTAGTTTATTAGTTACTGCAGCAGTGCAGCTCCTCGTGTTAAAAAAAAACATCTACTTGGGGCAATTTTCAGCGGCTACATATCTCCCGAGTACGCATTTGAGGGGGTCTGCTCGATCAAATCGGATGTCTTCAGCTTCGGCGTCTTGGTCTTGGAAATCATCAGTGGGAAGAAGACCACCAGTTTCTATCCTTACGATGAGAAGCTCTACAATCTCATCTCATACGTGAGTTGACTTCGTGGATTTGCTCTCTCGATGCTCGTCGGAACATAACATTTGTGCGTCGACTGAAATCATATCCGCTGCTGTTTTTTTTTGACAGGCCTGGCAGCTATGGAGATCTGGGAGATGCCATGAGCTGGTTTGCTTCGAGGTAGGAGACGACTACCAGACGATACAGAGGTGCATCCAGGTGGCGCTTCTGTGTGTTCAGGAGAGGGCAGACGACCGGCCGGCGATCGACCAGGCGGTGACGATGCTGCACAGCGAGGAGATGACCTTGCCCAAACCGAAGCAGCCAGCTTACTTCTACGTCCGCTCTGTTGCCTCGGAAGTTTCGTCGTGCGACAACAGCATCAGCATCACACTGGCACGGTAGATTACCATCATCAGTACAGTGCGTGGCACTGATCGATCAGTAGAATGATCCGAAACAGTTAATCATCGAACGATGGATAATTCCTGCTTGTAGTGTTAGTTAAGATGACAAGATGTAGATTAGTGTGACATTAGTCTTGACGGATTGTCGCATTTCGCTGTGTTAAATAGTTTCTTTTGTATTAGCATTGCTTTTGTGTTACGTGTGTGTTTGAAATTGTACTGGATGGCTTGCAGTCAAGTGCGGCTGGTGGTTTAGGTAGATAAGCCTCTCAGGTGCAGTCCCATGCATGCGATCATAACAAACCCAAGCTAATCGCATGCTTAGTTGCTGACTGTGCGCTCTGCTGCGTACATGGCGTGCAATTAGTTCCACCGGCTGCCGATGACTGCGTGCTGTTCGTTATTATCTGTAAAAGCCACAGTGCCGGCTATTGGCACTATAAAATCAATAAACGCGGACCAGACGAAGGTACCGCTTCCCATCTATTTTCCACATGGTATCAGAGCCAGCCGGCTATCCAATCTGAAAGCTTGGCATGGCCAGTTCCTTCAAGACTCCAGCCGGCAATCCCTTTGCCGGTATGGTGATCTCTGAGAAATTGAGCAAAGGGAATCATACGATCTGGAAAGCACAGATCCTTGCGGTGATTAGAGGAGCAAGACTTGAAGGCTATCTCACAGGCTCAACGTCGGCACCTCAAGAGTTCATCACCGAGAAGAAAGACAACAAGGAGGTGATAATCACCAATCCGGAGTATGAAGAGTGGTGCTCTGTTGATCAGCAAATCCTCGGATACATACTCTCAACTCTGAGTAGAGATGTCCTTGTTCAAGTTGCGGCATGCAAAACCTCCGCAGCAGCCTGGAAGGTAATTGATGGTATGTATTTTTCAGTTACCAAAGCCAGATCAATAAATACAAGAATTGCCCTAGCCACTACAAAAAAAGGAGACTCCAGTATTTCAGAATACATAGGAAAGATGAAAGCGCTAGCAGATGAAATGGCTCAATCAGGAAAACCTCTTGATGAAGAGGACCTGGTTTCATATATTTTAACTGGTCTAGATGAGAGTTATGATTCAATTATTTCTTCACTTGTGTCAAGAGTTGAATCAGTATCTGTTGCTGAGGTTTATTCCCAGTTGTTACACTTTGAGAATCGTTGGACTCTTAGACAAACAGAGATGCAGATGACAGCTAATTTGGTGAATAAAGGACGTGGTCGAGGACCCATGCATGGCAGGGGGCGTGGCGGCACTAATCAGCGTGGCCGTGGCCCTCGCGGGAGAGGAAGAAATGGTCCTTGGAACTCTGGTGGCAATTCAGGAGGACAGCGATCTGGGAATAATCAGAACAACGACAACAGACCAAGGTGTCAACTATGCAACAAAAGAGGCCACACGGTAGTAGATTGCTGGCACATGTATGATGAAAATTTTGTACCAGATGAAAGATTTGCAGGTGCTGCCACCACCTCCTATGGTATAGATACAAATTGGTACATGGACACTGGAGCAACTGATCATGTGACAGGAGAACTTGAAAAGTTAACAATTCGAGATAAATACAAGGGTCATGATCAAGTTCATACTGCAAACGGAGAAGGTATGATGATTAGTCATGTTGGTCATTCGGTTGTCAATACCCCATATCGTAACCTTCTCCTAAATAATATTCTCTATGTTCCCGAAGCCAACAAAAATCTCGTTTCTGCTCACCGTTTTATCTCGGATAATTCTGCTTATCTTGAACTACACCCTAAACATTTTCTTGTCAAAGATCAGGCCACAAAGACGACTCTGCTTAAAGGTCATTGCCGGGGTGGTCTCTATGCTCTTCCTACTGGATCCGATCAGCATGAGTCCCACAAAGAAGTCAATCTTGCTATAAAGCCCTCCGTGGAACAGTGGCATTGTCGTCTAGGTCATCCTTCATTTTCTATAGTAGAAAAGGTCATCAATAAAAATAGTCTTCCATGTTCAGCTGAGTCAAATAAAATTGGTGTTTGTGATGCATGTCAGCAGGCAAAGAGTCATCAACTTCCTTTTTCTAGATCTATTAATGATGTCAAATTTCCATTAGAATTAATATATTCTGATGTCTGGGGTCCTACAACTGTTTCAGTTGGTAGAAAAAAATACTATGTTAGTTTTATTGATGCTTATAGTAGATTTACTTGGATCTACCTCCTCAAGGCTAAATCAGAGGTGTTTCAGAAATTTCAAGAGTTTCAGAAACTTGTTGAGCGCATGTTCAATCATAAAATCATAACTGTTCAAACAGATTGGGGAGGTGAATATCAAAAACTTCACATCTTCTTTAAAAATATTGGGATCTCTCATCATGTTTCATGTCCTCACACTCACCAACAAAACGGCTCAGCTGAACGGAAACATCGCCATATAGTTGAAGTGGGTCTATCCCTTCTTGCTCACTCATCCGTTCCCATTAGATTTTGGGATGAGGCTTTCACTTCTGCTGCCTACTTAATCAATAGGACTCCCACCAAAATTCTTCAATATGAGACTCCTCTTGAACGTTTGTTTCATAAAACCCCAGATTACACAAGTCTTAGGACATTTGGATGTGCATGTTGGCCTAATTTACGCCCATACAACTCCCACAAAATGCAGTTTCGATCTAAGCAATGTGTATTTTTGGGATATAGTGATTTTCATAAAGGGTTCAAGTGCCTTGACGTCTCTACAGGACGGGTGTATATCTCTAGAGATGTAATTTTTGATGAGAATGTTTTCCCGTTTTCAAAATTACACTCCAAAGATATTACCGAAAAAAACTCAACAATGGAGCCATCATCAGTTTTACCACATTCAAGGGGTATAGAACCGTATGATTCTTCAGCTAATCATTCTGCAGGGAGTTCTAATAATAACAATGCAGATCAACAAGATCTCACGGAAGAAATCAGCCTCGGAAGCAACAATAACGTCCCCGTCGATCATTCAACTACCGACAGCGCAATCGGAGTTCCAGAGATCGACAGAGTTGTCGACAACCCAGATGCCGACGACGCTATCGGCAGCTCAAATGCCGACTTAGAGGGAGATCCACTTGTGCCAACATCTGATACAAAGTCTAGTACTCCGGACTCTTCTGTGGCAGGGGGAGAAGAATTACAACGTGATCAACCACAACGTCCGGTTACTCGTCTTCAAAAAGGTATCAGAAAAGAGAAGAGGTATACAGATGGCACTATTAAATACAATTTTCTTACTTTGACTGGTGAACCTAGTAATCTTACTGATGCTTTGCATGATAAAGATTGGAAAAATGCAATGAATGATGAGTATGCAGCTCTCATGAGAAATAAAACTTGGCACTTGGTTCCACCTCAGAAAGGTAAGAATATTATAGGATGCAAGTGGGTTTACAAAATTAAAAGAAAACAGGATGGTACCCTTGATAGATATAAGGCTAGACTTGTTGCAAAAGGTTTTAAACAAAGATATGGTATAGATTATGAAGATACTTTTAGCCCAGTTGTAAAAGCTGCAACTATTAGAATTATTCTGGCTATTGCTGTATCCAGAGGATGGACTCTTAGACAATTAGATGTACAAAATGCATTCTTACATGGGGTTTTAGAAGAAGAAGTATATATGCAACAACCACCTGGATTTGAAGACAAGGATCATCCAAATTACATTTGCAAGTTAGACAAGGCACTGTATGGGTTGAAGCAAGCACCAAGAGCATGGTACTCCAGACTAAGTAAAAGACTGTGTGAAATAGGCTTCAGGAGCTCAAAGGCAGACACATCTTTATTCTTCTATAATAAGAATGGTGTAACCATGTTCCTTCTTATTTACGTAGATGACATAATTGTTGCAAGTTCTGAACAGCATGCAGTGCCTGCACTCTTGAAGGACCTACAAAAGGAGTTTGCTCTCAAAGACTTGGGAGATCTACATTATTTTCTTGGTATTGAGGTTAATAAGACTCCCAAAGGCATTATACTAACCCAGAATAAGTATGCTAATGACTTATTAAAAAGGGTTGGTATGTTAGATTGTAAAGCTGTGAATACACCTCTTTCAACAAGTGAGAAATTGTCTATTCATGAAGGAGATACATTAGGAGATGGTGATGCTTCCAACTACAGAAGTGTTGTGGGGGCCTTACAATATTTGACTTTAACTAGACCTGATATTGCCTTTTCAGTAAATAAAGTTTGCCAGTTCCTGCATGCGCCGACTACAACTCACTGGGCTGCAGTAAAAAGAATACTCAGGTATATTAAACAGTGCACTCAAGTCGGTATTAAAATTAACAAGTCAAAGTCATTGCAGGTTAGTGGATATTCAGATGCTGATTGGGCTGGTAGCCTGGATGATAGAAGATCTACAGGAGGTTTTGCAGTATTTTTAGGAGATAACTTAATATCATGGAATGCCAAGAAACAAGCCACTGTATCAAGGTCAAGCACCGAAGCAGAGTATAAGGCACTAGCAAACGCGACAGCTGAAATGATGTGGGTTCAATCGTTATTAGCTGAATTGCAGATTTTTGGTCCTCCGGCAGCTAAATTATGGTGTGACAACTTAGGAGCAAAGTATCTATCTTCTAATCCAATCTTTCATGCCAGGACCAAACATATTGAAATTGACTATCACTTTGTCCGTGAAAGAGTTCAACAAAAACTACTGGAAATAGAATTTGTTTCCACTGGAGATCAGGTAGCAGATGGATTCACTAAAGCTTTACCAGTTCGTCAATTAGAAAATTTTAAGTTCAATCTCAACTTGGGAAGTTGTGATTGAGGGGGAGTGTTAAATAGTTTCTTTTGTATTAGCATTGCTTTTGTGTTACGTGTGTGTTTGAAATTGTACTGGATGGCTTGCAGTCAAGTGCGGCTGGTGGTTTAGGTAGATAAGCCTCTCAGGTGCAGTCCCATGCATGCGATCATAACAAACCCAAGCTAATCGCATGCTTAGTTGCTGACTGTGCGCTCTGCTGCGTACATGGCGTGCAATTAGTTCCACCGGCTGCCGATGACTGCGTGCTGTTCGTTATTATCTGTAAAAGCCACAGTGCCGGCTATTGGCACTATAAAATCAATAAACGCGGACCAGACGAAGGTACCGCTTCCCATCTATTTTCCACACGCTGTACTCCTTAGGCATGCAGTTTTATCGGATAATCAATCCGGCGTGTATAGCTTTAAATTTAATTGTGGTCTCTTTTCGAATGAATTGTCGGTAAATTTAAACTATTTTATTGCACTCTATTAATTCTAAATACAACACGAATTTTAGAGTTTCAGCTGTACAAAACATGTGATCGGCCTTGAATTGGCTTAGCCTCATTCGACTCAAGAGCTCCTAACACTTTGTTTTAGTACTAGTTTCATACATTAAGAAGATAGTGAGTAAGAGATGAGTTCTAAGCATAAATACTAGTTCTTCAAATTAAATAATACTATTTTTTGATTTGCTAGTTGTTTATTAGGTAGAGCATTTATTATTTTATATTTTTTATTTTGCCAAGAGTCTCATCTTAGTAATATACATTGTAATATTTTTTCTAAAAAATAACTTTGTCTACATGTCAATCTAATACTAGTTATATAGTTTTTCACATTATGGATGCACTTTGACGTTCTCCTCGTTCACATGACAAATATGTAGGAAGACACCTCATGGGATGGGAGAGGAGTTAGTGTCCTTCGGTATCTGTTTGGGAGTCCAAAATCCCAATCCCACTCAATGAACCGAGAATTTAGGTTTTCAAATTAGCCCTTATGGATTTTTTTCCTCCAAAATCTAGAAAACTTTGGCAGAATTAGACATCTTCAAAGCCTAATATATGCGAGCAGCCGGGTCAAAACTCCAATTTTTCGCCACTAATCATCTTCACCTCATGGATTAACGCTCACTGTAACTGAAATTGATTTAAGCAGGCCATGAAACAGACGAACGGAGCACGAATATAACAATAAATCCTTCAGCTGCTTAGGTCTGTCCTGATTCTGACTCGGAAGCTGAAATATGAACTAAACAATTATTTTAAGTATTTAACTTTTTTAATCAGATTTTCATAGTGTAAATAGGAAGTTGAGGGTACCTCAGATTTTACAGATTCTCGCAGGCAGCTTTTGTGAAAATTATCCGACTTTGCCATTAATGAAATATCTCTTTTGGTGATATAGAGTACTTGGAACTAAATAGTTTTTTTAAGAATAAAAATTAATATACGATTATTGGAAAACATAAATACACTTTAGTTATAGATAATTTTATTTTAGTTTTCTTATTACAATAACGATCTAAATGCACATCATTAGAAAAGTACATGTTTATATTAAGTACATATTAATAGTGCACCCAAACATCAAGGATATTACAGACATTACTATCAAAACAGAAATTCACGGCTATTCTAACTAAACAACTTTCAGCTTTGGAGATGTGACGTGCTATCGTTGGTCTGTCTGTCTCAAACAAACATACTTACTAATCTAGGATTTTTAAACAGTACTTTTTATTTAAAATTTTAAATATGCTATGCGAATTTCAATATTTATAAAAATAATATTCTATCGATAATCAGTCTATAGATCTAGATTGGTTAACGTTAGATTTCTAGAATTTTTTTAATAATGGAGTATTTTTAAAAAGAAAAATTAAATTACGGTACACCTGTGCGTTCTCCCGCGCCTACACGGCACCGCCTCGCCAACCATGCATGTCTAGCTAGCTAGCGGCATGTAAAGCATTTAAATAATGGTTGTCTCAAATAGCTAGCTGATGTTGAGCTGAGAGAAGAATAAAATAATAATTTATTATTTATTTCATCACTAGTACTTGGTCTCACACGTAATACACCCAGTTTCTTGGAATACGTGAAATCTCTTTTCTATTAGCTCGTCGCTAGCTATTCTCTTTTTCCCCACATTTTCTATCCACGTAGAAAAGAGAGTAAATATAGCTAGTGAAATAGACAACCATTAGAGATGCTATTAATACGGAATGAAAAGACAAAATAATCCTAAAGAACAGTGAATCTTTATTGATTACTTTAGAGCACGATACAATGGAGATTTATAGAATCCAAGCAACATAACTTCGATTAGCGCATGCATCGGTTGGACAAAGACATAAAGTGATGCTCATTCCGCTCGGCGTCCTCGTCCTCAATCTTTTTGGGAGAGCTCTTCGTCTTCGATAATGCTTGCCCTGATTGGTATGGAGTATCCTTTTCTCTGGACAGCATTGACAAGATCCTCTTTGATGCTTTGACAGTTATCATGGTGGGAAAGGGAGATCGTTTTCTTTTTTGGAAGTCTAGATGACTCAATGGTTGTGCTACGATGGATTTGGCCCCAAACCTTTTCCGTCTTGTGGCT
This sequence comes from Zizania palustris, assembly GCA_019279435.1. Taxonomy (NCBI): domain Eukaryota; kingdom Viridiplantae; phylum Streptophyta; class Magnoliopsida; order Poales; family Poaceae; genus Zizania; species Zizania palustris. The sequence goes on along the minus strand of JAAALK010000079.1, from coordinate 73,079,979 downwards.
AGAAAAAACAAAACAGTGGAGTCTGAGCTTTCGAACCTCAACTGGATATGTAGTCTTCGACATTTCCTTGAACCATCTATGGTGTAAGAATTCATTCCTCTTTAGGCTCTGATCAATAGCTTCCATAGGGACCCCTTAACTCTAGATAAAGTCACTTGGCGTTGGTTGGAGCATGGCGAATACATGACAAAATCGACATATGCAATCCAATTGGCTGGATCTACATGTCCCTCCTGGCTCCCCTCATTTGGTGTGCGTGGGCTGAAGGAAAACGTTGGTTCTTTGCTTGGTTTGCCATTCAACATAGAATCCTAACAACAAACATCTTGGCAAATCGTGGCTGACCTTGCAGACCACGATGCATCTTATGTGACTGTTGACGCCAAGATTTGATAAGGCCCAAGAGTCTACTACGAGTTGTTGCATGGTCAACAAAAGGTCAAGGAAGATCCGACCAAAGAAAGTCAAAGAAGTCCATTTGCAACAACTGCATGATCGAAAAGGAGAGCCGATAGAGATAAGCGCAACAACGGTTACAGATTCATCCGAAATCAGCTAGATAGGTTACTTGGACGGCAAGTCTACGGACTATAAATATGTATCTCTTAGGTTAGTTTAGTTTAACTCTCGTTCAATCTACAATTGGCGCATCGCCACCCTTGTGCCCTAAGGTTATCCGGCGGGACTCGGGCTCTCGGAGCTAGGCTGCATCAGTTTGATCTCTGGCGAAGAGGTGAGTCCCGCCACCACCGACTTTCATGCCAACTAGGTTAGTATCTTCATGACTGTATCGATTCAGCTCGATCTCTTGAGGAGAACGGCGAAACGACACAGTCGCTAGATATTCTCAGTGTATTTGGCTAGGTCTAAGACTACATCAGTTGGGTTTGATTTCTTAGAATGAAGTGATCTGGGTTTGATAACCTAAGACTTCATCGGTTAAGTCCGACATCTCTTGTTGTTGTATATTTTTCATGTCGTATACTATTCATCTAAATAAAGTTTGCCCAATTCATTGATGTATTGTTCAGATCATCATGACTAGCTACTGTCTTGGTTAACTCCGATCTAGTTATTATGATGATTTCCATGAGATAGATATGTTATCTGGTATGCTTTATTTATTTCTATCAAAGTACAAGTTGGTAGATTATCTTTAATTCATCGCCAAATTATGTTCACCGTCGAAGGGTGCCCATCGGCCTATATGCATATTCTGTTTTCTCCATCGGCCGATGGCGTGCTCGCTCAATTAGGCTAATCTAGGCTATCAGTCGTCCGGTCGATCGTGCGCTCCTTCACGGCTCTATCTTTTACGCCACGGTCATCGGCTTGCTAGACAATCGATTATGCTACGAACGTCCATATTTTTTGATCCCTTATCAGTTGCAGGGTCAAACTGATTGGCACGCCCTTAACCCTTTTCTAAGACGTAGTACCTACACCGGAGTCAAGAAAATCTCCCAGGTCGCGCGTGTTTCAGTGTGTGACCAAAAAGCACGTCAACATGCTTTTTAGCACGCCCGGTGGAACGATCTCCAATAACATTGCCATGGCGGGCGAGCTCAGCAAGGAAAACATCATAACGATCACCATGGATGCTCTGTCCGAGGATCAAAGAATGGAGGTCCAACAACATGTGGAGGATTTTCGGAAGTCATGCTTGCAGGTCTACAACATGAATCGGTTGTGTCCCGTTCAGAGGGCCCCGCTCCCAACACTAGTACTGACCATAGAGGGTAGTCAGCCAATGGAGAACCTTCAGTCTAGTCTTCAGGAAACCGTTGATCAGGCGATCCGTCAATCGCTGGTCAGCCAATCAGGGACACTGGCCAAGACGATTCAAGGACTGATCAAGAAGGTCATCAGGGGCATAGTGGTTCGCAACACACCGCAAGGTCCGACATACCTCCCCAATGAACCATTGAGACTACTATAGCACACTCGGCCGGCGTCACTACCGCAAGGGCCGATGAGGCTAGACCAACCGAGCTCTTCACTCGGCTATGAAGGCGACAAGATGACCTAGCCATCAGCTCCCTCACACAATCCACTCCAAGGCACGCTAGGCGGGGCCGACAAGAATGCACAGGCGTCGTTCTCGGTGTCCAATCTCAGGATTCCGGGCAGGGATGCTACAAGTAGCATACGACATCGCAAGAAACCCCCCGATAGACCTCATGCCGCCAAGGGGGGCACCCGATGTCGTTCTTCTTGGATATCACCGAACGGAGCACTACGGAGCAATTCCCTATAGTGATGTAGGTCAATATAGATATGACGCTTCTCGGTGGGACCAATGCCAACATGCGCCAATGCCTGCTTAGTGTTCGTCGCCGAGTCATCAAGAAGATTAGTGGGTGAATTGGATCACGGAGCTCATCAAAGATCAATTCGGGTTGAAGCCCAATGAGTAGACATACATGTACCAGCGGTCGTATCTAGAGTGGTTTGATCGAGTGCCGCTTTGAACCGGTACAAGGTTCCCGATTTCACCAAGTTCTTAGGACAAGACTCGATCTCCACAATCGAGCACATTAGCCGGTTTCTTGCCCAGTGTGGGGAGGCATCGGCTGATGAAGCGCTGAAGGTCCGACTGTTCCCATTGTCCTTGTCAGGATTAGCCTTCGCGTGGTTTTCTTCGCTGCCGACGGATTTCCATCCAAGGATGGGCAGACCTGGAAAAGAAATTTCACAAGTACTTCTTCGTCGGCATCCAGGAGATGAAGCTGACCAACCTGACGTTCGTGACACAAAGGATGAATGAGTCAGTCCCCTACTATATACAGAGGTTCAAAGGACTCCTGAGCCCTATCAAGGAAAAGTTCTCATCGCATGAGTTCAAAAGCCTCTCGCAAATAGTGCAGAGGGTATTGGCCCATGAGAGCCGATTCCAAGAGGCCAGGTAGGACAAATACCAGAAGAAGGTCGCGTACACTCAAGTGTACCACTCGGACTCCGACGAGGATAGTGACTGATGTAGAAGTCGGGATGGTCGAGTGGTCCAAGAACAAGAAACAGGTCGCATGTCCATAGATAAAATCAGCCGAGAAGGATGAAAGGTATGACTTCAATATCAACAAGGCCGACAAAATATTCGACCTGTTTCTTAGGGAAAAGCAAATCCACCTATCACCTGGCCATGTAATACCATCTACCGAAGAACTGAAGAAGAAGTACTATAAATGGCACAACTCCCCATCGCACCACACCAATGAGTGCAAGGTCTTCAGACAATAAATCCAATCGGTCGTAGAACAATGCCGAATCAAAAAGTTGAGGATACAAATGTATCCCCTTATTCCATACCAAGTCTGCCTCCGATGCACGGGGCAATTAATGAAATTAATTTTGTGCAACGGTTTTAATGTGTCATGCTTCACAAGGAACAAGATGCAAAAGCAAATTTAACCGAGATGGAAAAGACGTTTGGTCGGTTGAAGCCATGTCAGCCAAACCATGCTGACGTGGCCTAGTTCGGCTGACCATTGGCCGAACTATTGTTGACGTGACCTAGTTCGACCGACCGTCGGTCGAACCATTGCTGACATGGCCTGATTCAATTGATAGTTGGTCAATAGGTGTATATTTTTACAATTTTTTGAATCGGTGTAACAAATTTAAAACTTTTTTAAAAAAGTATTATTAAAAAAATCTAGATTTCTATCTGTGCGGTAGACCGATCTAGACCCACGGAAACAGAAGATGTCCGGTCAAAGTGGTCACTGTGCAGGCCAGTGGCCATGGCCCACGGCTATCAGGCCATCAGGGGCTCTCCGATATTATTATACGGGCCCATGCTGTCAGAGTCATGAACAAGTCAACGTAGCTGAGTCAACTCGGTTCACGGGGCCCACCGCCCTCTCCCATTCCCATTATACACTTCACGTCTCCACTTCCCTTCCTCCACAGCTTACCCACTCCAGTCGTCACTCGTCTCCCCCACGGGCCACGGCAAACACCATGGCCACGAATCGAGGACACCTCCCATCCTGCCTCGCCGCCGTTGGGGCGTTCATCCTCTCCGTCCTCATGCCGCCGCTCGCCGCCGGCCAGCCGCTCGGCAAATTCTGCGATACCAGCAGCAACTACACCGCGAACACCACCTACCAGGCCAACATCCAGCGCCTCTCCACCACCCTCCCCAACAACACCTCCTCATCCCGGACGCTCTTCGCGAACGCCACCCTCGGCACCGTCCCGGACATCGTCTACGCGCTCGCGCTCTGCCGCGGCGACACCAACGCCTCCACCTGCGGCGACTGCGTCGCCACCGCCTTCCAGGACGCGCAGCAGCTGTGCCCCTACAACAGTGAAGCCACCGTCTTCTACGACTTCTGCGTCCTCCGCTTCTCGAACAAAAACTTCCTCGCCTCCACCACCAGTGGCAATGGCGACGTCCTCATACTCATGAACACGCAGAACGTGTCCGCGCCGCCCAAGGTGTTCGACTCCGCCGTGTCTGTCCTCATCAACGCCACCGCCGATTATGCGGCGAGTAACTCCTCCAGGCGGTTCGGCACGGGGGAGGAGGGGTTCAACGGGACCAAGATTTACGGGCTTGCGCAGTGCACGCCGGACATGGCGCCGACCGACTGCCGGAGCTGCTTGGACGGCATCATTCAGAAGATGCCGCAATATATTTCAGCGGGAAGCAGGGTGGCAGGGTTCTTCAGCTCCGTTGCACCTACAGGTACGAGATATATCATTTCTTTACCGGGACTTCGCTGCTGCAGCTTCCGCCGGCATCGCTAGGGGCGCCGCCGCCGGCGCCATCTCCACCGCCAGTTAACATGACGCCATCAGCCACCGGAGGAGGTGAGTTGGGCAAAATCTATATATTTCATATCTTGTTCTCATCTTTACAACACAGTGATATTATTAAGGTGAGGAATTCAGAGGGGGAAAAACACAAAACAGTCACCTTTGTCCATTCACATGTGCATCAGTTTTAATAGTTTGAACTGATGCTTGATTCGGTAGATTATGCTAACTAAAGTAAACAAAAATGGTCGATTGATCCACAATTTTCCAACAATCCGAGCCTTTCATTGTTTCTTCTCTTGAAAAAAAGGTTCCTTTTGTACTAATTGTTCTGCACGGCACTAGAGACTAGACCAGACCAGACAAGAAGTATGCAAGTAAGCAACGAACAGGTCATCCTGGCACAGATTGTTTGCTTCCAAACATGTCTGGTAGAGTTTTTGACCTTTTCTTTGTTTCGTCTCGAGTCTTGACTTGGATGCAGTCCTGTAACTATCAGCTGCTTGACCTGAGACTGAGAGCTGGGAAAATCAGGTCCTTAATTGGTAACAGAAGAAAAAAAAATGTACCACATACTTTCATGATTGTGTACTGCAAAAACAAGATAACTCAAAAATACCATGGTTACTTCCTCTGTTAACTACATAGAATTCAAAAGGATAGTGATAAGGAAAGAATTGATTCCTTTAAATCCTGAAACTGCAGCACAAATAGCATATTCAGACCAAGAGGTCTTAGAGCACATTTTTTACGTCAAACTCGACTCCTTCAATCCATTAAACTGTTTAAAGAAGCTTGTAGTACTGCAGATTATACACATTGAAGATGTTAATTTTTTTAGTACATGTAGTGTTTTGTGGATTTGTCTAAAGAGGAACACAATTAAGTAAAAATGTTTGATACAACATGGCAGACACACCTTTTTCTTCTGAATATTGCTAAACTTTGCAATTTGTCTCATGCCTTACAGTAATGGATGCATTTTGTTTATAGGAAGAACAAGGAATCGGACTGGTATGGTTTTAGCCATTGCATTTCCTATAGTCGCTGCAATACTGGCTGCTATAGTAGTTTTCTTGTATCTATCAAACAAGAAGAGGGAAGGAGCAAGAACACAGTCAATTAAAGGTAAGTCCGTGTAGTTCGTTCAAAATTCCATTGTTTTTATCCAAGCATTGACATTGAAGTGCTTTTCATTGCAATAGATCCATCAAATCCAGAGGGCATGCAAAGTATTGACTCACTCATCCTTAGTCTGTCAACTTTACGAACGGCAACAGACAACTTTGATGAGAGCAATAAACTTGGTGAAGGAGGGTTTGGTGCAGTTTATAAGGTACCAATTTACCATTTCATTGTAGTTTCTTTACTCAACATTTCACAGTTTCAGCCAGTAAATATCTCTATCTGTACAGGGAATCCTCCCTGATGACAAAGAAATAGCAGTGAAAAGGCTATCACGGAGTTCTCATCAAGGGATTGGGGAGTTGAAGAATGAGCTTGCGTTGGTTGCTAAGCTTCAACAGAAGAATCTGGTGAGACTCGTCGGTGTTTGCTTGGAAGAACACGAAAAACTACTTGTGTATGAATACATGCCCAATAAAAGCCTCGACACAATTCTGTTTGGTATCAACCATCAACTCTTGTCCATTTTGCGACAGCGAATCGACATCTGAATTTTAGTTCATGCAATTTTGAAGCTTGTTTTTGTATGCGACAGATCCCGACAGAAGCAATGTGCTAGATTGGTGGAAGAGGCTGAAGATTGTCAATGGGATTGCTCGAGGCTTACAATATCTCCATGAAGATTCTCAGCTGAAGATAATTCACCGGGACCTCAAAGCGAGCAATGTTCTGCTGGACTCCGAATTTAATCCTAAGATTTCAGATTTCGGCTTAGCAAGGCTATTTGGGAATGATCAATCACAGGACGTCACAAACCGTGTCGTTGGAACATAGTAAGTGCTAGTGATATTGCCTAATATTTGCTACATATTTGGTAGTACATTGGTCCATGACATGAGATGATTTCTCAACTGCAGTGGATACATGGCCCCAGAGTATGCCATGCGTGGACATTACTCTATCAAATCAGACGTTTTCAGCTTCGGCGTTCTGATTTTAGAAACCGTCACCGGGAGAAAAAACAATTTCTCCTATGACTCTGATAAATCAGTTGATCTCCTAAGTTTGGTGAGTACTTGGGTTATTACAAACTCTACATCCAAGCAGCACTGCTTGCAATCACTGACAGCGTCACGTCGCCTTGAGAGGAACTGCTTAGCTTCCTGTTGCTTAATGGAATCTCCATTATGTGAAAAACAACCACATTTGTGGCAACATCACCGTGTTTACCTACCATATGCAGGTGTGGGAGAACTGGACAGCAGGAACAGTTGTAGAACTCAAAGATCCATCCCTGGGAGGGAATTGTCCTGGAGACCAGATCTTGAAGTGCATCCACATCGGACTTCTGTGTGTTCAAGAAGACCCTGCAGATAGGCCGACGATGTCGACGGTCAACATCATGCTCAGCAGCAGCACTGTGTCACTCCAAGCTCCATCGAGGCCGGCATTTTGCTTCCAAAAGAGCGGCGCCGACTCCGATTCGTGCTCGGAGCCATACCGGCGAGTTCATCGGTCGTCGCCTGCGTCACAAAACGAGGTTTCGATGACTGAACTTGACCCAAGATAGATCCAATGTGAATATGTGATGCTGAACTTCATATATATATTGTGCCATTTTCCTTTCATTTTTTCTCTCTATCTCTTTTGGAAAAAAAGATCTGATGTAAGGAAAGGCCTACTTCATGCAATGTGTGTTATCTATGATCCTCATGTAGTGTTGGAGCAATAAAAATAGGGGCACCACAACAGATTATGTGTTGAACAGCAATAATCTATAGGATTATTATCAGATGTAGCAAGATAATGACACAAGAGATTTTATACAAGAGCATACCTCTCATTTAATAATGTCGAGTCCTATCTACCGTAAGGGGTGTTTGGTTCCGTTAGTCCAAAGTTTAGTCTCGTCACATCGGATGTTATGTTTGAGTGCTTATTAAAAATATTAAATGTAGGTTAATTATAAAACTAAGTACATATACGAGAGTTAATTCGTTCATGATCTGACAATGTGATGCTAAGTAAACATGTATTAATGATGAATTAATTAGACTTAATAGATTTATCTTGCAAATTAACTTTCATTTATATACTTAGTTTTATGAAACAAAACTAATATTATTTCCGTCCTAAAACGTAGTGTATTTTATAGTTCAAAATGTATCTTAATATCACTCACTCTAGAGGTTATTTAACTGGTATTGCAGAGTTTATGGGATCAGATGCCGGGTTTTGAATTTCAAGATGCCAAACATTTCAGGGAGTTTTTTTGGATTTTTCCTCATTAAATTAAGAAAATACTAAATATATATAGACTCCAATACATGTACAAAAAGTTTTGCGTGGTTTGCATATTATATTTTCTAGCTAAAAAAGTTTTGCGTAGTTTATATGCATGTGACTCAACCATAGCTTAGGGTCCGATTGGGAGGAGGGGGTAAAGTTTAGACTCTAAAATAAAAGATTAAATTTTAGTTCTTTTGCTGTTTGGATATATGGGTTAAACTTTAACAATAACTGTACAAAAGACTCATTTACCCCTCCTTTCCCCTCTCCCTTCTTTTAGCATCTACGTGTTTGAGGGCAAATATCTCTACTATTATAAAGCGGCTAGTTTTCCGTTCCTCCGTCCGCAACCCCGTACTGCCTCCTCACCTCCCACAAAAAACCAATCAAAATTTATACCCTACAAAAACCGGTCCCCAACCGCCCGAGCCGGAGCGCCTCAACGGTCCAGTGCGCAGCTCCCTCCCTGCATGCGCGCAGCACCTTGCGCTTCTGCGTGAGAAAAAAAGAAGAAAAGAGGAAAAAGAAAAAAGAATAAAAAGAATAAAAGAAAAAGAATAAAAAATAAAAACAAAAATAAAAAACAAGAAAAAGAAAACTGTATTTATATATTAGTATTTTAATTTATGTATTTTGTGGAAAGTAAAAGCCCTTAGATTTCTGGAAAAATTATGTAGAAACATGAATTTTGCGTAAAAACCATATTATAAAATAAGATTCTGTTGCAAAGCACAGGCCTCTGACTAGTGATAATTAATACATGAGGACCACTTTTAGCACTATTTAGTCCATTAGTTCATTGGATATTGCTTATTGGGATTAAAAGTGTCATGCACATTCTATCCTCATTTATGAATCCTTCATTAAATGATGTTTAGTCCCTACATCCAAATAAGAAGACTAAGGGTGTGTTTGGTTCTACTTTTGAAATATGCTTCTGATGTGAAAAAATAGAAGTTGAACCAAACGGGTTTACCAAAACTGCTTCTGCTATGAAAAAGCAGATCTTTTCTAGTACAAATTTGGAAGCAGCCTGGACCCTGCTTTTCTGCTTTTGCATTTCTGCTTTTCTGATTTTTAGTTCAGATTAAATAGTATGAATTCAAGGTGTCTTAATTGATTTAATATTATTATGGTTTGTATTGCATTGCACAATTTCATGAGATAATGTGGTTGTCGGTTACTTTATAAAATGAACTATACACTTTTTTATTTATCTAATATATTTTATTTATTTAGTTGCATCAATATTGAGTCTTTCCTATTTATATATATATGTATATAATATTATAATGATGAAAATTACGTAAGTTATAGAAAAAAGTCAGCTCGCGGCAACAGTTTTTTTTACAGCAGTTTCAACCAAACGATTTTTAGCTTTTTCACAGCAGACAGCTCACAGTAGTTTTTTCACAACAGCTTTTTCACAGCTCACAGCAGAACCAAACGCACCCTAAACTTTAATCCCTACTAAAACAAGTAAGTTTTAGTCCTTAAAAAATAAGCAATGTTATCTAAACATGGCTTTAGCTTTCCGAGGATTAAAATAGGGGATAAAGTGGAGGGCTAAACTTTAGCCGCGTCTTCCGAATATACCCTTAATTAACGTTGCATACAGAAGTCTTGAATTTAATCATCAGATAGCCACACAAGTTTTGAACAAACAATAATATTATTTAGTTCAGCCGTTAATTTATTTTTTCTTCATGAAAACATCTATATAGCCTCCACGTGTAAAATACACGCAGCCAAAAGTCCAAAACAGTAACCCAAGAGAGAAACTGTTCGACGTTTTTGTGACGCGTGAAAGGCCGTAGCCACTGGTTTCAACTTTCACGTAACGCCGTCCTAGTCAAAGAAACCATGCTTCTTAACCACGGCCTAGCTCGTTGTGGAAATTCCGATCACTGCCGCGCCGCCATGGCCATGCACCGGTGCACCTGTTACACCGCTAGTCTCCTCCTCGCCTTCCTCGCCGGGCCATTGTTGGTTGCTGCCAGTGACGGTGGATGGGAGTACTGCGGGAGCAGCGGCGAGTTCTCGCCGAACAGCACGTACCAGTACAACCTCGGCGTGCTCGCCGCCGCCCTCCCCAAGAACGCCTCCTCCTCCCCCACCCTCTTCGCCACCGGCAGGGTCGGCGCCCCGCCGGACATGGTGTACGCCCTCGCGCTCTGCCGCGGCGACTCGGACGCCTCCGCCTGCGCCACGTGTGTCGCGGTGGCGTTCCAGGATGCGCAGCAGCTGTGCGCCTACCGCAAGGAGGCGACCATCTTCTACGACCTCTGCTACCTCCGGTTCTCCAACCTGGACATCCTCGCCTCCGCCGCAAACGACATCCTCTACTTTAGGAAGGAGCGGAACGTGAGCGCGCCGGCCGCGGTGTTCGACGCCGCCGTGGTCGCGCTCCTCAACGCCACAGCCGACTACGCGGCGGCGAACTCGTCCAAGCGGTTCGCCACGGGCGAGGAGGCGTTCGGTGGCTGGGGCATCCCCTCTATCTACGCGCTGGTGCAGTGCACGCCGGACATGTCTCCGGCCGGCTGCCGGAGCTGCCTAGCGGATATAGTTTCCATGGTGACCGATCCCAAGTACTACAGCAGGAGCCCGAACGGGAGGATTCTTGGCGTGCGGTGCAACTACTGGTATGAGCTGCATCCTTTCTTCTCCGGCAGCCCACTGCTGCATCTCCAAGCGCCCAAGTTTGATGTGGCGCCACCGGCGCCCTCACCTTCTCAGGTGCCGGCGGACATGGCACCACCGGCGAACAGAGGAGGTGAGTTTTCTCCTTTGTTTCCCTTGACAGTTGACAGACCAAGGGAGCTTAACTAATTTCATACTCGGAGATAAGTAATCCAAGATGCATATTTTTACTTAATAAAAATTGAGTGAGATACACATATCTCATTGTTTCGAGGTGTTTTAGTCTATGACTCTACGTGCTTCAGGTAAATTTTATCGTCTTTAAAAACATACAACAATTTCACAATTTCACAATTTCAATATTAATTTTGATATATGTTCGTGTTTTAAATATTCAAATTATGGTACATCCTTAAAAACTGTAAATATTTTAGTAGCGTGCGACTATGAAAAATTGACCACCGCTACATACATCTACACATATCTATGTATGGTTAAGTTATTAGTTATGATATTAGGGTTTGTTCGGAAAGGTTTAGATTATAAAAATCATTATTTCGCATCTAAAAATCAGTTAGTTCATAATATTTCTAGTGAAAATCCGAATTGTTAGCTACCTTTTCATCCGCACTGAATGCGCTAAGCTTTTTATATTAAGGGGGTGTTTGGTTTTTTAGTCCTAAATTTTAGTCCCGTCACATCGGATGTTCGGATGCTATTTTAGAGTATTAAATGTAAACTATTTATAAAACCCATTTCATAATCAGTGGATTATTCGCAAGACGAATCTAATGAGTCTAATTACGCCGTGATTTGATAATATGGTGCTACAGTAAACATTTGTTAATCATAGATTAATTATGCTTAAAAAATTATATTGTGAATAATCCTCTAATTCTGTAATTATTTTTATAATCAGTTCAAGTTTAATCTTTTAAATTGATGTCCAAACATCCTATATAAAATTAACTAAACTTTAATCCAGTAAACCAAACACCGCCTAACTATCGCTATCGCTGCAAGGAACTCTCCGTCTTATCACGTGTACTTGTTTCACCATTTTCAACACGCTTTGGTACAGGCGCAGGTAGTACGTTGTCAGCAGTCCATGATTTCTAATGTATCAGTCCCGTCATTATCAGTTGCTTCATTTGACCGGTGAAACCGAAGCTAACGCGGATTTCTTTGCTTTGCTTGACCGTTTCTCCCCGTACTAAAAAGTTACTAACCCCACCTTGTGCCTGCAAATCGAGTTACGTTTGTGCAGGGAGGAAGAGGAGAGCTGTGGCAATATCCGTTTCTGTTGCATGTTCCACTGCACTGATCATCTCAGCTGCTGTTTTCGTTTGCGTGATCAGGAGGAGGAGGAGAAAGCCTCCCAAAAAGCAAAGCAGTGAGTAGCAACTAGCAAGCTCATACAGTTCATGTTTCGTTTACGTTTAGTACTGACACGAGTTCCAGTTTCTTGATGCCGTTTAACTCTTTAAGCCTTGCAATCACCAGCGCCGAAGAGAATTGAAAGAGAGAAATGTGCCGTCTTCGATTTACCAGCACTGCAAAATGCAACCGACTTCTTCTCTGACAGAAATAAGCTCGGGGAGGGCGGGTTCGGCACTGTGTACAGGGTAAACAGCAGTAGTATGGCAACAAAAACAGCAGATTTGATTGTTCTTGTTTTTTTTTCCTGTAACTGGTAGTTTTGCTGCAGGGAAAGCTCTCTGATGGGCAAGAAATAGCAGTGAAGAAGCTATCACAAGCACAATATAGCAGAGAGGGACTAAACCAGCTGCATAATGAAGTGCAATTACTGGCTGAGCTCCATCACAAAAACCTTGTCAGATTACTGGGGTTTTGCTCACATCAGAATGAGATGATGCTCGTTTACGAGCATGTCAAGAGCGGCAGTCTTGACAACTTTCTTTTTGGTACTTTCCTTTGAAGTTCTTTTTTTCCCTTCTGGTCACTGCAAATTATTTTCCTTCTGTAACTTCTGCTTGCATTCAGGCATTCAGCACAAATTGTTAGCATTCCAGTTAGGAGTACTTGGTGATCATGGATAATCCAAGTACTGTAGCATTCCCAGCAACTAGTTGCTGCTGCCAATACTTATTATGTTCAGTTAACATTTTTTCATTTACATGATCATACTGTGATCTTTCCATATTATATATGAGCAACTACATCTAATTCAAGTAACTCGTTCAATCGAAACAGGTGCTAGTAGAGAAAAGACACTTAACTGGGAGCAACGGTACCGTATCATTCTTGGAATCGCCAAGGGAATATTGTACCTTCATGAAGATTCAAGCATAAGGATCATTCACCGGGATCTGAAAGCAAATAACATCTTGCTGGATGAAAACATGAACCCGAAAATCGCTGACTTTGGACTGGCAAGGCTACTAGGAGGAGGTCATACCCAGACCAAGACGGCTAGAGTTGTCGGAACATAGTAAGTCCATGCACATAACTGAAACTTGAATCACATAAATGTAAGCTTCCAGTTCCAGAGGGCAGACCTCATTGATCATCTTCTGCAGCGGGTATATGGCACCGGAGCATGCGCTATTTGGGAAGGTATCCCCCAAGATCGATATTTTCGGCTTCGGTGTTTTGGTTCTTGAAATTGTAACAGGGAGAAGGAATAGCAGTTCTGACAACCCGGACAGTGTAGTTAATCTCCTGACCGATGTAAGTCCTATTTTCAGCTTACCTGATAATCTGAAGAAACTCCCAACTTACAAAAAATCTGATAAGGCTGATATCATATCACAGGTATGGAATTGCTGGACTAAGGGAAGAGCACTGCTGCTGGCTGATCGATCACTCGATGGATATTCCAACAGCAGGGTGCTACGATGCATCCACATTGGTCTTCTTTGTGTCCAAGAGGATCCAGCTGACAGACCGAGCACATCTTCAGTTATCTTCATGCTGACCAGACGCAGAATAAAACTCCATCCACCGCGACAGCCGGCGTTCTTCTTTGGAGGGGATTTCAGCTCAGTCTCCACACAGTACAGACATCGCAACTACATGTATGATAAGTCCGGTGTGATTGTTGAGGACAACTTCTCTGTGAATGATGTCACCAATACTGATCTGTATCCAAGATGACCTGTAGCATATGGTGAGCATGCAGCAATTGTTTTGAACAAATCCAATTTCTTCACTTCAGAAATATAAAACAGGCAAAAGAACAAAAGAAAAAACCTTCATGTATGAAGATGCAATCATGCAAATACATTTTATTTTGAATATAAACAAGTTCAATTGATGGTCGTGGTGGAGAGCTTAATTGAGAACGAAAATGAATTAATTAGAAATCAACGAGACCTTCATATCTAAAAAATTCCTAAAAACTTTTCTTTTGTTATTATGCAATTTTAGTGCAGATTGTGGATAAAAATTATGAACAATAATTTATAATATCTTCATAAACATAAGAGCAAAGAATGTCAACTGAACAATCTAAAGCAACTCAAACTGCATACAAAGAATCAAAGTTCATCAAACCAAACTTAGCAAAATTGTCCATTCTGAGTCAGGATAAAAAACTGACAGATGAAATATGAATGACAAATCAGATTGACAGCTATTGTAATTTGCAAAGATATGTAGATTGTAGTCTGCAGTTGTGAAAATACCAGGGCGGCGGGGGCGGGGGCGGGGGCGGAGCCGGTGCAGGCCGCGGGCGTGCGGCGGTGCGGGAGCTGCTCATACGGCCGCCGGGAGAGGGGGCGCGGGCCGCAGCGGGCTCTGGTCTGGCGAAAGCAGCGGTCGGGCAGAGCCCGCGGAGACTCCAGCGCGCCTGGATGGCCTGCTGCCCGCTGGAAGCTGGTCGGCGTGACGCGGGCCGCAGGCCGCGGGCCGCGGAGGGGGGAAACGAAGGCAGGGGCGTAGTGTTGGGCTCCGGCAGTGGCCGGCGTGGTCGCAGTTCTATTAAAACTGATTTTTAATCAAATTTTAGAGATATTTTTGGAGATGCTCTAGCCATCTCCGAAAAATGTTCTATCTGTTTTTTTCTATAGTAAAATTTATAGTATTTATCACAAAAATTATACTCCAATAAATTTCCTACTCCGTCCCTTAATTACCCTATCTTATTCCCTGCTCATCTCTTTTCGTCCACAAATATATGGAACAAAACTCATCCCCTATTTCAAATTTTGAATTTACAGATTACTCCATACTTGCTTACCAATCCATGGGTTATTCTTTATTTAGCATCATTTTATCATTTGCAATTGAAATTCCCATAAACACAAGATAAGAAGGTTGTGCGGTGACTAGTGAAAATAAGTTAAAATAAATGATAACAGATATATTTTCTACACTATCATTCAGTTTTGTATAATTCATACTATTTGTAATTTTTTCTAAAGTAAATACAATGTTTAATATCATATACATGTACTTTTTGCCAAGAAAATGGTCCAAAGAGATTATTTAATTTATTTTTTTTGGGAATATTCGATGGTTGAACTAGCTATAATCTATACCAAACATATTTATGTTTTATCCTTATTTACTTGTGCTCATAAACAAACTTTATATATATTATGATTAGATTTGTACTTTAATTATTTTTTAAATAAAAAAATATTCAGAAATATAGGAACGAGTCTTGGGGAAGCAGAGTTCCACTGACCATGAGCATCTATAATTGTGAAGTGTTCTTAAATTAAATTAGTATTAGACGAATATGTATTTAAAAATTATTTTTTAAAATGTTATAATATATAGTACTAGAGGTGAAACCTTTATCAAAATAAAAATTTACATGTTCTATTCGATGGGTAACTAATAAACTAAAAAATAATATTATTTAATTTATGAAACTAATATCACATGCCTTATTTTTGTTTACTTAGCACTATTCTTTTATTGTATGAAATTAGTATACTAAGTCTTGGTGTATTTTTTGTCACACATGTGGCCTGAGATATCCACTTAACTCTAGTGCATGTCCTATAATCTTAGAAGAAAAAGGGTTCAGGGTGTGTCAATTAGTTTGACCCTGCAACTGATAAGAAATCTAGAAAAAGAAATAATGTTTGTAGTAGAGCCGATCGGCTACCGAACCGATGACTGTAACGGGGATAAAATAATTATAGATGAATACGCTGATCGGCCGTAGGGCTGATGACTACTGTAGGACGATCGGGCTGGATACGCCATCAGTCGATAGAATGTGGCAATCGCGGGTGAGAGCCAATGGGTATCTCCCGAGCGCGCATAAGATAGAACATGAAATTAAAGATAACCTATCGGCTTGTGCTCCGATAGAAATAAATAAAACATGCCAGATAATATGTCAGTATTATCAAAATCATCATAATAACAAGATTGGATCTAACCAAGACAATATCTAATCACGATGAACTTAATAATATTTCAAAGTATCGGACATGCTTTATTTAGATGAACGGTATACAACATGAAGTAGATACAATAAAAATAGATGTCAAACTTAACTGATGAGGCCTTAGACTACGACACCTAAATCATATCAATCTAAGAGATCAATTTGATGCAGCCTTAGACCTAACCAATATATTGATACGATGCAACCTTAAAGAACACCGACCTAGGCGATACAGTCGTCGGGGTGGCGAGACTCACCTCTTCGCCAGAGATCGAAACGATAGACATAGCCCAGCTCCAAGTGCCGAGTTAGACTTGGTTTGGAGTCCATGATTCAATAATTTTAGAATTCATAATTAATAAAGGTGGTCCATAATGTTATAATAAATTTGCTTTTATAGTGACCCAGTGAGCTAGTCCATTGTTTTTTATTTATTAATTCTGAATTTTAAATTATAATAACGTAGAATCCAAACAAGCACAACTCAATATTTATGAAAAATTCAGAATTATTAAATAAAAAACAATATTGGATTCTCTAAACCAAATAGAATTCAATATGTATTAATCCTAATTTTAGAATTAAAATATTGAAAAGTTACGGTTGAGAAAATCCAAAGAAAGTGCAACTCAATATTTATTAAAACTCTACAATTAGTAAACAGTGAAAAGTCTACATATAATTGAGACTCTAAGCTGAGGACAAATTAAACCGGTACTTATTAACTCAAAATTTCTTAATTAAATTAATGATTATACTAAATTTAATTCAGGGTGCAACAACATGGTATAAATCAATACTTATCAATTCTGAATTTACAAATTATAAAATTATAAAATAGATAGTGAGAGAAAACAATATCAGGGTGAAATATTCTATATATTGTTTTGTGCGCACAAATTTGATGTTTAGAGTTATAATTAAAATAAACTTGTTTTGCCTTTGGAAATTCTAAGTACATATATATTCAGCATATAACTAAAATCAGATTATTAACAATAAAAATAACAATAGTGATTGACGAAGTACTAATTTTTCTTAAGAATGGTTTAAGCTATTGTATAGTACTAATTAGTATTTTTTTACTATTCAAAAAACACATAACCTTATTTTGCAACAAGTTATTTACGTAAAATTCATGTTTCTGTATGATTTTTCAGAAATCTAAATGTTTTTACACAAAATTCGTACATCCGCGTAAAAATAAAGAAATTAAAAAACTGAAATGCAAAAGTACGTTTTTTTTTCTTTTTTTCTTCTTTCTCACGTTTTCTTTTCAGCAGTAGTTCCATTCGGCGCATGTGGGTTGGCGCTGCGCGCCTAGCGCTACGTGCGGCTAGACGCTACGCGCATGGGGGCCAATGCGCGCGGGGCGAGCCGGTAGTTCGAGCGGTTTTCACAGGGCGCAAGTTTCGAACGATTTTTTATACGATGTGGAAAGGTGGCGGACTGACGACACGGATGTTAGCTCAACCCTCTCTCACCAACTCCCACACACACACACCTGGAATACTCTTGAACTTGAGAAACAAGAAGCGTGAAGACACAACAAATCACACACTAGACTGTAGACTCTTTGTTTATTCACTAATCACCACTTAACAACATGCACCGTACATGTATTCTTCTAGTACAGTATTGCGCACACACACTATCACTCGTACTAAACTCTGATTAAATAGAGACACGCAAGTCACTCACTCCACTGCATGACCACTAATCCATGCATGCGTGCCACTTCTACCTACATGCAAGCACAACTCGTCAACTCCTGCACGTTCCCAGAAGGCTCGGCCACCACTCACGCCTGCAGCTCCACGCGAACGACAAGACCTCTCACTGCAACGACGTGCCGCACAACTCGGCAACTTGGTTTGCAATTCGACACCGCCCGGCCGCACGGCTCAACCAGCACTACAACAAAACAGAACATTTTCGTCGGCCAAGTTAACTTCCGTCGGCTTTTCGGCAAGCCGACGGAAGTTAAATAACTTCCGTCGGCCTCCACAAGCCGACGGAAGTTAAATAACTTCCGTCGGCTTCTGACAGTGGCCGACGGAAGTTAGCAGGGGTTTTTCCGCGGCCGCCCGGATCCCCCTAACTTCCGTCGGCCAGCATTAAAGCCGACGGAAGTTAGCTAACTTCCGTCGGCTTTAATGCTGGCCGACGGAAGTTAACTTGCTTTTCACCCAACCGCGCGCGCGTACAGGGAGCCCTAACTCCCTGTACACGCGCGCACTCCCGCCCGTTCCCCGCCGCCGCCGCTTCGCCGCCTCGGCCGCCGCCCGCCCGCCGCCGCCGCTTCGCCGCCCGGCCGCCGCCCGGCCGCCGCCCGGCCGCCGCCCGGCCGCCCTCGCCCGCCCGGCCGCCGCCTCGGCCGCCAGCCCGCCCGCCCGCCCGCCCGCCTGGCCGCCGCCCGCGCCCGCCGCCCGCCCGGCCGGCCGCCGCCCGCCCGGCCGCCGTCCGCCCGGCCGCCGCCTCGGCCGCCCGCCCGCCCGCCCGGCCGCCCGTCCGCCCGGCCGGCCGCCGCCCGCCCGGCCGCCGTCCGCGCAATAGTAAGGGTTTCTAATTGCTATCCTTACTAATTTTGTTGATATGCTATAGTGAGTGTTGATCTGAATTAATTGCTATCCTTTCTAATTTTGTGTCATAGAAGTTGTCATTTTTTATTAATTGTGCAAAATTGACAGAATAATGTGAACTAATTGATGAAATGTGATATTTAACTAGAAGCTTTAGTTCATCTTTTGTTTTGTGAGTTGTCACCTATTCTGAATTTGCATGATCAGATGTGTGAATTTTCAGGATCCACCGCCGCCCCCAATTCGGCCATCGCCATCCGTCGCGTGGTGCCACTGTGATCACCGCCGGCCTCCGGACACCATCACCCACCACTCGTCGCCGCCCGACGATTAAGTAATTTTTTCGGCTTTAATTTTTTTCGCTTTTAATTTGTGCATGATATGATATTGTTAGTATAGTTGAAAGTTAACTTATTTCTGAATTTTGTCGTTGTACTGGATTGCAATATATTGAAATGTGGAATGATAGTAGTATGCATCTTGCTTTATAAAGGTTTCTTAGATGTTTTTTAGTATGACTTGCTTCTTGGTATTTTTTGCTACATATATGAATTTTGTCATGTATTAATATTGAGATTTTATGTATGTTTCACGCTTTTAAATATGTTTCATATGTGATGTTTTGTTTTAATATGCAATATATGTTGTGATATTATGTATATATGATTCTAATTATATTATTCTATTAATTTATAGTTTTTTTTTTCGTATGCAATTTTTTATTTGACAACAACGTAGATAGTGTAACGAAACCTATGCGTCACCCGTTTCGGACCAACATGTCTCACACGTGTCATGCGTGTGAGATGTGTAGGTCCGGAATTGTCCCTTTTTGGACAGCCTCGGAGTGGGCGACAGAGCGTGGTTTTATGATGAGTCATGAGTCCGAATGGGATTTCAGTAACATAACCTTGTTGTTCTCCATTGCACCACTATCAGGCGTGCAATTGGAGAACAGCGGGGTTATGCTGCTGAAATTTCGTTCGAACTCATGGCTCGTCATAAATACCACGTTTTGTCGGTCACTCTTGGGTGGGTTTAGGACCTATCTTTTCCTATAGACCATGGTTGCCATGGCGTCGCCTGCGCCGACTAGACGTCCAGGCAGTCACCGCCGGATGTCATGGTGAATCGCGATCGCCATCAGGCGTGTCTGGGCGGGCGCCTAGGGTCCGTGGTAGTGTCTAAGGTGTGGCACAGGCCTTTCGGTTAACCCTGTTCCCTTGCGCCGCGGGCTCTGCTTCCCCTTGCGTCGCCAGCCGCCCGGCCGCCTCTGCTTCCCCTCCGTTGTGTATGTTGCGAGCCCTTTTATAGCGGCCAGTGCGTGAATCTTCTTGATTGAATGAATGTTTTGCATATAGAATGGCTGAGGACGACCGACGGTGGATGTATAGTGGTTGGATGAAAAGTGGAGCTCACACGAGGGAGTGGGTAATCAACGCTGAGAAATTTGTTGATCGTGCATTCGCTTTGACAACAAACACTGGCGCGAGGTGCCCATGCATGAAGTGCAGAAATTCTCGTTGGCAAGACAAGAGGACGTTGTCATTGCATATTTGCAAATATGGTTTCGTGCCAGGTTATGAAGTTTGGTCTTTTCACGGCGAGACAGGCCTTGAAAAAACGGTATTAGCAGTGGAAGAAGAAGATGATAGCGTTGCTGACGATAGGATGGATGAGATGGTTGATGCTATACGACCGGAGTTTGAATCAAACCCCGAGGATCCTCTAACACCGGAGGTTCAAAAGTTTTTCGACATCCTTCGAGCTTCAGAAGAGCCATTGCATGAGCACACCACCGTAAGCGTTCTCGCTTTCGTGACTCGTATTATGGCTATTAAGTCAAAGTTTGCATTTTCAAACAATTGTTATAAGGAGCTCTTGAATCTGATCAGCGATATCCTTCCTAAGAACCATAAGGTGCCGAAAGACATGTATCAGTCAAAGAAAATGCTTTCTGCTCTCGGTATGGAGTATGAGAAGATTGATGTGTGCCGAGATAATTGTATGCTGTTCTGGAAAGAACATAGTAATGAGGTGAAATGCTTAAAATGTTTTGATACATGGATATGCAATATACTTCATATTACATGTTTTTTCATATGTACAAACCTTCTTTACTAATAAATGCTTGTTTGTGCTTATTTTGAACAGGATGTCGAAAAATAAGAAGACTGTCACGAGGAAGCTCTTCCGCTTGGGGAGTTCATCGGCGAGTACTCCGGCGAGTACACCGACGAGTCAGGAGGACACCCTATTCCAGGGTAGTTCCTCTTCTTCAAACAGGCGTCGTCAAGAGCAGCTGCTGAGATGCATAGATCCGACATTAATTGGTCGGTCTATTGCATTTCAACTAGATGAGGAGATAACTTTCAGATTGTTTTTTATGCCAGTTATAAACTATTACTAATTGTTTCAATACTGTTTTGTAGGAGGAACAACACTTGGAGAGTGCGGGTCATGAGGATGATCGGCCGGTGGGTGGCGGGCAAGAGGGGGATGTCCCAGAGTGTGCGGCACAGAGGGATGACCCAGAGGGTGTGGGGCAGGGGGATGACCCAGAGGCCGGTGCGGGGCAGGGGGATCTCCCGGAGGGTGCGGGTCAGGAGGAAGGTGCTGAGGCTGCCGGCGGGTCCTCGGTAACTTTCAGGACGAGTCACTTGGTCGCTCCACCAGTAGTCTCTTCCGGTGGAGCCAAGATCGAGATTACGCCTGTTGGTGACGGGTAAGTGTAATACTCTTCTGTTGTTTTGCTTTTGTTTTCAAAAAATTTCTTTCACTAAACTAATTAACTTTATTTATTATGTATTTCTAGATCTTGGATTGACTCTCGGTTCGACGGCACTTCGAGGGTCAGAC
Organism: Zizania palustris; assembly: GCA_019279435.1. Lineage (NCBI taxonomy): Eukaryota > Viridiplantae > Streptophyta > Magnoliopsida > Poales > Poaceae > Zizania > Zizania palustris. The sequence continues at coordinate 73,058,349 of JAAALK010000079.1, read as the reverse complement.
AGGTTAACCAGATATTGGGTAACCTGTGCCGTCTGCACTACCCAGGGATGCTGACAATGCCGACCGGTGAGCGGGTTCTATGCCAAACATGGGACCAGTACCGGTTCGCTCCTGACGGGCGACACGGAACTGCTCAGGGGGCGGTGTCTCATGACTTCTGGGTATGCAAGTGTTTTTTCAATTTTCTTTTAGAATTTTCGAGTTACAACACTATACTAATCATTATTTTTGCAGTTACGCTTTTGCTTGCCAGAAGTCGGCAATCACCATAACCATGCGCTTGTAGTCTTCAACAACAATGCGCATAAGGTGGTGAAGGACGCCATTTCATATGCCCGCATTCAAGCGAACAATGCTTACTACAAGGAGAAGCTAGGGCAACGAATGAGCAAGGCGACGGGCTCATCGTCAGTCTATTTGACTGAAGAAGAATACCGTTCGGTAAACAATTCTAACTTTTTACCTCTTCGATTGTTGAGATTTGTTGTCATATAATACAAATAGCATCTCTGTTCAGGTGAGGATTCCGTGGTTGGCAAACCGCGAGGACGCCTATTTTGAATTCTGCAAGATTTGGTCTTCAGATGCATTTAAGAAGACTTCCGAGCAGAAAAGACAATGCCGCGGGACGGATCCGAAGCACAGATATGGTGCCGACGGACATATTCGCCACGCTAAACGCTTGGTAAGACCGATCTGTCACTCTCTAGCTATAGATACATTGTAATGCGACTAACTCATTTCTAATGCACAGGAAGCTAAATCTGGCAACGTGCCAAGTGACATAGAGGTGTATACCTCTGGTCACAAAGGAAGCGATCCGGCACAGCCAGATGTCTTGTGTAGCCAGACAGCCACGGACCATTTGGTGAGATGTTATTAAGAGTTGACGTAATTTCATTTTTCTGCGTCTAGCTAATCGGACATGTTTTTTGCAGGCGCAGTATGGTGAACACATGGTTCGACTCCATGGAGAGAACTATGATTGGCGGAGAGAACCTGTGGACCAAATGGCCGTGTACTCCAGCGGAGGTGGCAAAAGCCATGGACGGTGAGACAATGTTTTTATTAATGTTTTGTGTATGGTATTGTGATGGTAACTAACCCCTGTTAATGTTGCAGGTACTCCATGTTCAATGGAGTTATTGACTCGAGAGCGGTGAGAGCTCAGAAGTCAGCTCAGTCGTCGCAGAGCTCCGTCGGAGTTGGCTCCAGCCGTCGTCGCTCAGAAGAAACCCCGGAGATGGTTCGGATGAGGGAGGACATGAGGCGGCGCGACGAGCACTACAAGAAACAACAAGAGTACTATACCGCCTGCTTAGCACAACAGCAGGCGATGATCCAAGTAAGCTTACTTTAGAGTGTTGCAGTTCAAAAGTATTCAGAAATAGGTTTAGAACTAACTGATTACATTACAACATGTGTAGCAACTAGCCCAGCAAAACAGTGGATTTGACATGTCCATTTTCCAACCACTACCTCCCCCGCCACCACCACTATCTCCTACATCACCTGAGGTACCTCCTAAACACTTAAGTTAGCGTTTAGAAGGGTAGTTGAGTTCGTTTCTAATTTTGTCTATTTCTTCAGTGTTTCCGTACGCCTGGTCAAGATGGAGCCTCCGGGGCAAATGTGGACGAAGCGGGAGGCAGCGGCGGCGCCCATGACCCAAATGTGGGCGATCAGTGAGTATATGGACAAAATGACTTTGTATGTGGCTCTCGCTGTGTTTTGTGAATTTGTATGTGAGTTTGGATGTTATATGTGAATTCAGATGTTTACTGTGACTTTGGATATGAATTCAGTTATATTATGTGATTTTGGATGTGATGTGTGAAGTGTGGATGTGATTTTGGATGTGAGATGTGGTTTTGGATGTTATATGTGAAGTTTGAATGTGATTTTGGATGTGAAATGTGATTTTGGATGTGTATGATGAATGTATGTGAAATTGTGGTTGGATGTGAGTGTGAGTAGGGGAACCAGGAAAAAATAAAAAAAAAATACCAGGTAACTTCCGTCGGCTTTGACCATAGCCGACGGAAGTTAGCTGGTTTCGGCCACGTGGGCAGAAAGGCTAACTTCCGTCGGCTATGGTCAAAGCCGACGGAAGTTAGCTGCCCCTAACTTCCGTCGGCCAGGCTGGCCGACGGAAGTTAAAGCCCCCCTGGTGACGTGGCAGTGTTCGGCGCTAACTTCCGTCGGCCACGTCAAGCCGACGGAAGTTAGCTAACTTCCGTCGGCCGCCGACGGAAGTTAGCTAACTTCCGTCGCCGCGCTTCCGTCGGCCAAAGGCCGACGGAAGATAGCGTTTTGCCGACGGAAGTTGGCTTCTTCCGTCGGGAAAGGGCTAACTTCCGTCGGCTTTGGCCGACGGAAGTTGTCTGTTTTGTTGTAGTGCAGGCACTAAACACACTCCAGGGCACCACACGTACATCCTAACACTAGCACATACACACTGGACTCACAAACACTTAAAGAAAAATACTAAACAAACAAGATTAAGTCTAACAACGGAAAACTAGCCTTAATATTGTGGATCTGCTTTAATTTATTGAAAGCGATGACAGGAGAAGGGTCCATTGTGGGCTGCATGCATGCCTGCATGCAGGTCGTCGTTGGCCAAAGGCAGCGACTTGGAGGGAAACCCCGTTGACTTCACAGTCTACAGCCCAACTATTGCAGTTTTTCTCGTGTTCGTCAACTGGTGTGGAAAAAATCTAGACATGTTGAGCACTACTGGCGTCAAATAATATTTTCCATGCTATTGCACCATATATTTCCATCAATCATTGAGTGCCCCAATATGTTCGTCAATATGGGTATCGGCCAAACAACTAACATCATTTATTTTTGTTTTTAAATCAGGCTATATATGCCGATCAGTTTATGATTAAGTTCTTAGCTACTTGTAATATATAGAAAGTTTCACTACATAATCTAGCAAACTTTCGTCGGCCAAAGCGGGCGGCGGCGGGGCGCTCGGGCGGCGAGCGGCGGCGAGCGGGAGGTGGTGCGCGACAGGGGCTCTCGGGCGGCGGTGGGCGTGAGAGCATGGGCGCGCATGTACAACACACGGGGAAAAACATCTCTTTAACTTCTGTCGGCCAGCATTAAAGCTGACAGAAGTTACTTAATTTCTGTTGGCTTTAATGTTGGCCGATGGAAGTTAAAAGTTTTATATCGGACAGAGGAAAATTCTCTTTAATTTCCGTTGGCCACAGTGAAAAGCTGACGGAAGATAAGTTAAAATGGCCGATGAAATTTTATTGTTTTCTTGTAGTGTTTAGTATGGTAAACATACTCTGTCAATAGTCTATTTTCGTCTCTTTTAATCATCATGTTTAGCAGTTTAGAAATTAGGAACTAAACTTTAGTCCCTATGCTTTAGGGACCCCAAATCGACAAGGATTGAGTAGATAGTTATCGTGTTGCCATTAATGGAAACATGGAAAGACCTATTAAGCTCTTGTTTGGAACAGCTTCAGCTTTAGGATATTTTAGAGCTGATGCAACTTAGCTAAAAAAATCTTAAAGCTAGAGTTGTGAATGAATTATGGGTATCTAGTTGAGTAATTTAGGTTTTATTTTATATTAAAAATACAATTTTAAAATAGTTTATTATATTATACAAACTCCAGATTTAATCTGAATCTACCAAACATGCCCTAAATAGTTGTATTTTTCCATTGCGCCCACAGGTGTTTGACATACATATATTGCTCTGAAATTAATACATAACTGCGTGGAATTTCATCCAACAGGATTGCACGGTATTTTTACTTAGAAGTTAGAAGAAAACCCAACTTAAACACATCATTACCCTTGTTTCTCTTTCCATATATCAGTTATGGATTTATTCTTCATTTTTTGAGCGAACATGGAGTTATATTATTTCCATTCACGCTACGGGGATATTATACTAGAGTAGCTTCATTTCTTCAGTGATTAGCAGAGAGCATCCGGATCAGTTCAAGCTGTCGATGGAAGCACACAGTTCCCAATCTCTGCAAATAGATACGATCGAACGAACATTTATAAGATCACAAATCAAACTTCCTAAATACTCCTCGAGAACACATGCACTATCCAAAAATGAGAAAGTAGTCGATCGGTAGAATATTGAAGCTTGGTTGGTATACTCACTCGGTGCCCTGTAGACGACGGAACCGGCGCCATTGAAGTCGCATGAGCCACTAACCCGGCCTACACGCTGGTAGTAGTCGTTGAATGCATAGGACGCATGTGCCACCTTGGTGTTTGGATTGAAGCATTGTGCACCGGGCTGGATTGCGCTACAGTCTGCGCAGCTGCCACATGCATAGTCTAGCGCCGCCTGTAGCCTCGTATCCCCGACCGCCGAGTTCGCAACACACCAGCTTGGGTTCGGGTTGCAGATGATGCCTATATATATCTCAGTAAAAGAACACCCAGTGAGAACGTCAGATGTTGATATCATATAGTTGTACGTGGAGTTGAGAGTAGCTGACCTGATGGTGGCTGGTAGACGATGGAAGCGGCGCCGGCAAAGTCGCACGTCCCGCTGGCCTTGCCCTTCCGCTGGTAGTAGTCGTTGAATGCGAAAGATGCGTGCGCGACCATGGTGTTCGGCTTGTAGCAGGTTTTACCTTGTTGGATAGCGCTGCAGTCGGCGCCATTGCTGCAAGCCCAGTCCAGCGCCGCTTGGAGCCGCGTGTTCCCCACGGCCGCGTTCGCCATGCACCAACTCGCCTTGGAGCCACAAGAGCCACCGCTGCCATGTACGAAGTCGACCTCGTACACCTTCGTCCCGTCTGGATAGAACAGACCGAAGTTATGCTCTATGGAATCATCCTCGTCGTCGTTTGGATAGAGCAGGCCGAAGTTACGCTCTATGGAATCCTCGGGCTTGTCGTTCTCGTTGAAAAGAGCGAAGATGTATGCAGAAACGTCGGCCATATTAGGGGATCCAGAGACAACGCGTCGGACTAGGCCATTGTTATAGGCTTGTGCGTTTTCTTTCGTGGCCACTTGGTCTACTTCAACGTCGGCCACCCAATGCGAGGGAATTCTACCACCGGAGGGATGCCCCGTTTCCGATACTGTAACAGTCACCCTACCTCTTGGTCCCCCTCCTCTTGCTTGGGTCAACGAGGCCCTGCTTGAGCTACCACTATAAAGTCTATTTATGGCATAGTAAACAGCGTCGAGCTCGGCGTCGAAGAGGCTCTTGTAGGTGAGGGCGTTCCCAGGATCGACCACACCGTTGTTGTTGCCGAACGTTGCATATTCACGAGAGATGTGGTTAGACTTATCAGCGAATGCGATGAACGGATAGAGGTTGACCATGAGGTATGATCCAGTGTTTTGCAAGAACTCTATCAAAGGCTTCATCGTCGGCGCGACGTCGTCCCGGAACGCGCCTTCGGACGGCGGGTACGACTTCCTCACCGCGCTGAACGCGATCGGGGTGGAGACCTTGATGGCGCCGTCGAGGCGCAGCGTCACTAGCGCCGCCTGGACGTTCTGCATGGCCGGGAGCAGCTGCGGAGCCAGGTGGAGTGCCTTGTCTAACACCTCGTTCCCGACGGCCACGCCGTTGATCTGCGTGCCCTGTTTGTAGAACGACTCCACGTTGGCTTTCACCCACTGCAGCGCGCTGTCCGGATTCCCGCCGGAAGCCAGATCCTTGTTGGGCAGCGCCACCATCACCTTGATGCCGGTGTTGGCCAGCGCTGTCAGCACCGTCGGGTCGGTGTCGTAAATCCTCACCATGGTGATGTTGTTTTGCTTCAGAAGGTTCACCACAGCCGGCGGTTTAATCAGATTGCGGTCGTCCGTCCCGTAGCATACGCCAACCTCGCCGGCATCTGAAAAAACGGAGTAAAAACAATCTTAATGTTGTTGCAGAGGCAGCTGCTACATGCATATATTCCTAAGAGTAAGTATAATAAGTTTATGTAAACAAGCTACAAGACTTGTCACATTAGATTAGTAGTGAGGTGGAAGAGAGAATAAAAGCGGGCTACTAGTTAACAGTCCACTCATACACATGTTTCAATGAACATTGTGAAATGATGTAATATATTACACATTAAATGCATGATACATATAGCCAACTAACTATTATATGAGTTGGTCATTAGATTAGCTATATGTGACATGGCACAAATATAAAACCAACAACTAGCTATATTATTAAACTTGCTCTAAGCCCCAACAACTAGCAATTGCAACGCTACCTGCGGGGGAGACGAGGAGCAGCGATGCGGCGGCGACGAGGAGAAGGTGGAGGAGGCGAGGGAGCGCCATGCTCTATTTGCTCAGGTCAAGGTGAGATCGAGGCAGTGCCAATCATGGCGAGCGGCCGTGAATTTATAGCGAGCGCCATTGCTGCTAATGGACACACAGTTGCATGCACTTGCAAGTTGCAAGTCGCCCGGCAACCACGAGGCATATTCTTTTGGCATGCCACCATTAACAACCGCTACAAGAAAAACATAAATTTTGGCCGGCCTTATTAATTTCTGTCAACACACGACGTATATGATTTTTCTTAACAATGGTTTAAGCTATAATATATTATCTCTGTTAACTTTTATCTTAATTCGATCACAAAAAAGAAAGGAAATTAAGGGGTAAAAATTACTTAGGCACGATTGGCGGTGGAGGCCGACCTACGGCGACGGTCGGCGGGCGACGGCGGCTAGCGGACGACGGCGGTCAGCAGACACCGAGATGGACGGCGACGGTCGGCGGTGTGGGCACGCAGCGGGCTGGGTGCCCTGTCAGTGGCGCGGGCGGGAGGCGGCGGAGGGCGGCACGGCAGGAGCAGTGGCGCGCGTACAGGGAGTTAGGTTTATCTGTAAGCACGGGGTGGGGAAAACCTATATCGGTTAAGGGATATATTCCCAGGCAGGGCTGAATCCATTTAACTTCCGTCAGCCAAAGTCAAAAGCCGATGGAAGTTAATTTATCTTCCGTCGGCTCCTTGAGGCCGACGAAAGTTAAATAACTTATAACTAGCCGACGAAAAGTTCCTGCTTTCTTGTAGTGATTTCCTTGTTTCGATGTATGACTCATAATTTTACAAATATATATATATATATATATATATATATATGCAGTATGTAAGGTAGAGGGTAGTATTATTAAATCGTGAAATATATTAAAATTTAGATAGTATATCTAGTTTATTGAGATTATATATGCATTTCATATTGAATTAGGAAAATACTAATTAAGTCGAGACTCCAATACAAGTACGAGTCAGTGCTAATAGATTTTAATTTAACAATTAATATCCTAGTGATATATATCCGTACTTTTATAATTGGCTAAACTAGAGGAGGGAGTAGAACTGAAAGCTGTTCCATCAATTATTGTTGAGTGCCCCACTATGTTCCTCAATTTGGGTATCAGCCAAACAACATTCTTTTATGTTTTTAGATCGAGCTATCTTCTTGTATAATTAACAGTTAGTTTATGGATCCTCACTACTTGCAACATGTAGAGTCAGAGATAACATACTTTCATCCACCGGAAAAATTAACATATTCCTAAACACATGAATATTTTTTTTGTTGAGACTTACAAAAAACCCTCGCGCCCATGTCGCTACTAGCTAGCGACGGCTCATGCGAAACCCTAGCGCCTTAGCCGCCTCCGTTTCTCCCTCTCTTCCTCCCGCCATCGCCGGAGCCAACCACCGGGAGTTAGGCTTCGGTAGATGGAGATATCGTTGTGGTGAGGCAGTAGGGAAAGACCGTGAGGCCTTAGGTATTAGTGGGAGAGTTTTGCATCGGTCGTGGATGTTCCTTTGCGTCTCCCTTGGTGTGCATGGTGCCCTCGGTAGTGGTATGGGATTGGATCTATCCTTTGGTGGTGGTTGTGCGGGATCTATGGTTGTTTGGAGTAGCGACGACTGCTCCTCTCCTGTTGCTTGTCTTTGTCCGACTCGGTGTGGTTCTGCTAGTGTTGTCACGTTAGTTCAACGGTCATCTTCTTTCTGTTTTTCTCTCCTCCCTTTCCTTGGAGATCCTCACCTTCTTTAGCTATCTTCCTCCTCGATCATGGGTACTCCTAGGTTTTGGTGGTAGTCGACTTAGGGTTTTGTGGTCTTTGTCTGTTGTTATTGGTGTCTAGTAAGAGTGGTGTCAAGGGTCAGATGCTGGTCTTGTTTGGGGTGACAAGGTGTTGTTTGCTTGTATATTTTTATTTTTTCCTCATTACTGTATCTCAGAGTTGTAATCTTGTATTTTCTTCTGCTATATCAATACGTACCTATATGCTTAAAAATATTTTTTTATCCAAAGATGTATTCAACAGCTCTGAAACCATTCAAGCAAAGAATGCCTTCGACCATGCGCGAACGCGTTCAAGCAAAGTATAACTTCGTGTCTTCCTCCAAACAAAGATAGTTGCTGGAATTTTGGGATACACCCCCATATGAGTATTTCAGAAATTCCTAAATAAATCTTAAAGGCCCACACCATGAAAAGAAAAACCACATAGTTGGGAGTCGGATTTCGGACTCGGCACTACCAAGTGTCGGACTTGAGCCTAGGACTCAGAGGTTAGGGATCATCACTTCCCGATTGCCTAATCCGAGTCAGGACTCGAGGTTTGGAGGTCGGCCTGCTGACCCTGACCACGAGTTCTCGGAATCCAACTTCTTGCTTTGTGGATACACAATCTTTCCTTTTATTGTTCCGATTATTTGGGAATGTGACGAAGTTTGCGGTATATAGTTATATGGAAACTGACTTGATTAAGATCGTGATCGCGATATGAGATTTGATTGCTTCCATATAAATACCCGTCTATGAGGCTGGTCCCAGACAAAGAAATGTACGAGATAACAAATCGGAACTAAGAACTGTGCTAGGGTTCTTGGTTGTCTCTTCTCTCTGTTGTGCTGCCACCATAATCTACTCCATCCCGTCCACCTACATGCACCGTGAACAGGAGAGCATGTCTCCGGAACCAGTCATCCTTGCGATCCTACACCTAGAGAGGGCGAATAAAGTTTTGGGGAAGCGCTCTGCACGACTGCTCAAGTTCGTCATCACGACGCGGCTTCCGTATACGTCTACCATCGGTCGTCGTCGGGTTCTGTGATCCGACACCAACAAGAGAACATATGCACCGATCACGAATTCTTCGCCGACTATCGTACAATACATGTGTTTCTTTTCTGTACGACTAATGATCATGTTTAATTTTGTGAAATCATGATTGTTGAGTTCATGCATACTAGTGTGATAGATATATTCATACTAGTTTTTCTTATGCCATTTTTATCTGCTCTGTCCGTTCGCTTACACAATATATATGTAGTTTGGAAATAGCCATTCGCCAATCGCCATCATATCAGGAGGGGCTCAACATGTAAAGAGGGACGAAGCCAGAAATTTTATTTGCTGGGTGCTAGTAGAAAAAACTAATATACTGAAATCAATATATCTAAAGCTTAATTTAGTCATGTATTACATTGAAATAATCCATAATCATATGTAATTAGGGGAAATAGGGAATGTAACACACCTGCAAAAGTTTAGTTAAATTGTACTCATCGATGCATCTTTGCAATGAAATCATCTATAACTGCTTCAGTTTTAAACTCTAGAGCCATATCCCTCTCAATATAGACTACCAAACAATCTCTCAGAAATTCATCTTCCATTTTATTTTGATGTCTTGTATTGACAAGTTTCATGGCAGAAAAAGCATGTTTTGTTGTTGCAGTTGAAACAGGCAAAGTAAGGACAAGTCGAATTAACCAACAAATTAGAGACAATGGGATTAATATATATAGAAAAAAAGAGTGTTGAGGGAATGCAGGCAATTATAGTTTAAACACAAGTAAATAAAGATTACTTATCTATCAAATTATAATCTTTAGATTTTTCTGTCTCTACAAGATTTTGGCAAAGCTCAACAATATTTGATAAGTATTGGAACTTCTAATTTCGTAGCGAATCAAGCTCATAATGTTGCAACTTGATAGATCCAATAGCCTTAGGGGATACGCCTAGGTTAGATCTAGTAGGGTCTGTTCTAAGGTTTAACATGGCATAGGTCTTAGCTAATTAAAACAGAGAGGGATATGCGTGTGTGTACCTTCGGTGGCATTGGCCGACGAGGAGGACGCCATGGGGTTCTTGGCGGCGAGGGAGACTTCCCACCGCGCAGCGCTAGGAATAGATCGGGTGCCTAGGAATGTAGGGGAAGGATTTGGGCGTGCAAGGTATGGATACCTTGCAGCCGGGGCCTTCCCCACTTATTTTTAGCGCTGGCGGCAGGGGCCCCTCAACCATGAGTCGGTTGGGGCGCCCCCGATCAGGGCGCGCGAGTAGAGGGAGTGGGTTGGGCTAGGCGCGAGTCTTAAGGGGGGAGGAGAGGGACTCGGCCCTCCCTCTCCTTCCGAGAGATCTTATCCAACATTCTACCCCTAGATCTCATCTTAATTCTTAACTTAACGTAATATTATGTCTATCTCATTATAGATCAATGCATAGAGCATGATGCATCACAATAGTCAGTTACGTACTATGCGACTCAACAGCTACAACACATTTTACTACTCTGAAATAGTTTCTAAACTTATTTTTGGGCCCTTATAAATCCAATGATCATAGGTTTTCCCTTAAACCCATACCGGTTAAGTGTTCTCTGAACACGTTGGGTGGTAAGCCTTTTTTGAGCGGATCCGCAAGCATGCACTTGGTACTTATATGCTCTAGACTTATAGTCTGATCTTGGATTTTCTCCTTAACAACATAGTACTTAATGTTGATGTGTTTAGCAGCACCACTCTTCTTGTTGTTATGGGAGTATAGTACTGCTGGCTCATTGTCGCAGTACAACTTAAGTGGCTTTTCAATGCTGTCGACCACTCTTAAACCGGGAATAAACTTTTTAAACCATAGTGCATGTCCGGTGGCCTCATAACATGCTACAAACTCGGCATACATCGTGGAAGATGTCGTCACAGTTTGTTTGGAGCTTTTCCACGTCACGGCTCCTTTTGCGAGTGTGAATATATAACCTGATGTGGACTTCTCAGTATCCACACATCCCGCAAAATCTGAGTCTGAATAACCTACTATCTCAAGGTTATTTGTTCTCTCATATGTGAGCATGAGGCCTTTTGTGCCTTGCACATATCTCAAGGCTTTCTTAACTCCTTTCCAGTGATCTATACCTGGATTTTTCTAATATCTGCCAAGCATCCCGGTGGCAAAAGCTAAGTCAGGGCATGTACATACTTGAACATACATTAGGCTTCCGACAGCAGAAGCATATGGAACCGACTTCATTTGATCGATCTCATATTGGTTCCTAGGACACTGAAAATTCCCAAACTTTTCACCCTTGACTATCGGAGCAAGCGAAGGCTTACAGGAATGCATACTATATTTTCTTAGTATTTTCTCTAAGTATGCCTTCTGTGATAATCCTAATACCCCCTTAGTTCTATCTCGAAGAATCTCGATTCCTAATACATATGAAGCTTCTCCAAGATCCTTCATGTCAAACTGAGAGGACAAAAACTTCTTAGTTTCTAATAGTAGATTAACATCGCTACTTGCTAGTAGGATGTCATCCACATACAAGACTAGGAAAATAAATTTCCCATTCTTGAACTTAGCATAAATGCAATTGTCCTCTTCATTCTCCTTAAACCCAAGTTTTCTAATTGTCTCATCAAATTTGAGATACCATTGCCTAGAGGCCTGTTTAAGACCATAAATAGACTTAGTTAAATGGCATCTCAAATTTTCTTTCCCTTCTATGACAAACCCTTGGGTTGTGCCATATAGACATTCTCATTTAGATCCCCGTTGAGAAATGTCGTCTTTACATCCATTTGATGTAACTCTAAGTCATAATGTGCCACTAAAGCCATAATGATTCTAAATGAATCCTTAGATGAGACAGGAGAAAATGTCTCATTATAGTCTATTCCTTCTCTTTGAGTGAAGTCTTTAGCAACAAGTCTGGCTTTAAATATTTCTATATTCCCTTGGGAGTCACGTTTGACCTTGTAGATCCATTTGCAGCCTACTGTTTTGGCTCCTTTAGGAATTTCTTCTAATTTTCAGACTTTGTTAGTACTCATAGACCTCATCTCATCCTCCATGGCCTCAAGCCACTTAGAAGAGTGAGGGCATCTCATAGCTTCTTCAAAAGAGGCGGGATCACCCTCTATTTGAATTTCTTCACTCATATAAACCTCATAGTCATCAGGAATAGCTGATTTTCTTACTCTTTGTGATCTCTTAATGTTATCTTGAACTGGGATATCACCATTTCTAATGTCTTCTTGAATTGGTACATCATTCTCTATGATGTCCTCTTCAACTGGCACATTATTTTCTAAGACAGAGGGTTAATTACAGGCATAAAAGAGACATGCAAATTTAACGTTGGTCAAACCAGTATGTGAAAACTCAATAAATATGAATTAATTCTACATCACCGTTGGGCATAAATAGAATCAATTCAACTTAAAACACAGTAATTTTATCACCAACGTTGGTCAGGAGATAAAATTACTATGCTAACATAACTAAAAGAAAAATTTTATTGTGTCAATTAAATTATCCCGTTGGTTCAAATTTAATCAACAAAAATAAACTTAATAAATTGGATGAGCAAAATGATATGATAAAACAGTGGTAGCACAACGGAATTCTTAAACTAAAATAATATACTGTTTAATCATCAGCAAAAATTCTGAATTAAATACTTAAAAACAATTATTTTCTAATAAAAAAGGTCGTTGGACTAATTTAAATCAGAAAATAACATAAAAGGAATCTAAAATTGCTCAAAAAATTCAGAACAGTGCTAATAATCATGATGAAATTTACTAAATTTTTCCCCGCATTAAACTTAATGTTATCTTATTTTGGGCATTTTTCTTAATTTTCTAGAAATTAATAAAACAGAAAAGGAATTTCTTAATTCTGGAAAAAATAAAATAAAATTCAGCCCAATAGTGCGCAAGGTCTGGCCCAATTAACGTTTTGCGCAGGCCGAAGCCAACCTGGGCCCAGGCCAGGTTTTCACCGCGCGCGCGTAACCTGGGCCTGGGCCGTGACTCCGCTCCTCCGCCTGGGCCTGATTAGCGCCATTCAATCCTGGCCGTCAGATCTGATCCAACGGCGAGGCGTCGATCTCGGCAGTTTAAAAGGCCACAACCCCCCGGCCGAAACCCTAAAGGCCATTTCCCCCCTTTCACCGACAGAGCGAGAGCGGCGGCGCGGAGCGAGCGCGCGGCGGCGGCCCGCGATGGCGACGGCGGAGCACTGCCCGCCGGCTAGCTGGCCGGAGCCCACGCGCTGACCCGAGGGGAGCGGGGCTCCGTCGAGCTAACCGGCGGCGGTGAAAACCACCCGAAGGCGGCCGACGGCGAACTGCGGCGATCGAGCGGTCTCCGGCCACCGGCGAGCGGTGGCCCGGCGACCCGAGGAGCCAAGGTGAGGACCCCAGCCCCCCCTTAGGAAAAATTAGGGTTAGGGTTTTGGTAAACCCTAACCCTAATTTCTGAGTCGGCCCCTTTTGCTTCTGTTTTTTTGTGGTTTCTTAGTTCTTCTTGTTTTTACCGAGGGCTCATAGGGGTGTTTGGCTAGGGTTTCGGGTGAAACCGAAGGTCAAACAGGGGGGTTTTCTTAGGTTAGTCGAAGGTTTTACAGGGGAAACAAAGGGCTTTGAGGGATTTTTCTTAGGGTTCTTATGCGGGAACAGTGGATCTAACTTAGAGCCTTAGGTACAAAAAAAATGGCGTCGGTCCGACGCCCAAACCCTAGCTAGTCTAGCCCTAGGTTGCTCTGATACCATTGATAGATCTAATAGCCTTAGGGGAAACGCCTAGGTTAGATCTAGTAGGGTCTGTTCTAAGGTTGAACATGGCATAGGCCTTAGCTAATTAAAACAAAGAGGGATATGCGTGTGTGTACCTTCGGTGGCATTGGTCGACGAGGAGGACGCCATGGGGTTCTTGGCGGCGAGGGAGGCTTCCCACCGCGCAGCGCTAAGAATAGATCGGGTGTGTAGAAATGTAGGGGAAGGATTTGGGCGTGCAAGGTATGGATACCTTGCAGACGGGGCCTTCCCCACTTATTTGTAGCGCTGGCGGCAGGGGCCCCTCAACCATGAGTCGGTTGGGGCGCCCCCGATCAGGGCGTGCGAGTAGAGGGAGTGGGTTGGGCTAGGTGCGAGTCTTAAGGGGGGAGGAGAGGGACTCGACCCTCCCTCTCCTCCCGAGAGATCTTATCCAACACAACTGATGCCTCAAATTAATCCTTTCCTGTTCTGAAAAATCTGAAGGATAAAACCTTGTAGCTAACAAGCACACATTGTCAATGTTGAATGACCTATATGAGTTCCTTGGATCCAAAGAGCTACAAAGAATAAGTAACTCAGTTGCTTGTTCACTGAATCTACTATTTAACTCCTATAGCTGCTGGTCAACAGCAACTGTAAAAATATCATATTGATAGTGATGTAGAACCAAAGTCTCACCTCGTCTACGTGATCGAAAATCGGCATAGAAATTTGCATTGGGCTAGTAAATACAGGGGGTAAGTAAAAATTTATTGCATTGGGATCCATGGCCGCCCATACCTGCACTAGGGATGGCAATGCGGCCCGTTCCCCGATCCCCGGCGGGGATTTCCTCTATTAGGGGACGGGTATGGGGAAATTTCATCCCCGCGGGGGAACAAACGGGGAAAAACCTATCCCCGTCGGGTGATACGGGGACGGGGACGGTCCTCTACTCCCCATCCCCGTTCCCCGTTAATATACCCGTGAAAATTGAATGTTGGTCCATATTATATATATACATATGTATGTATATGTATATGTATGTGTGTATGTATATATAATGTATATATATGTGTGTGTATGTATATATATATATATATATATATCCGAACGAGGATTTTCTCCCCCAATGGGTACCTGAATCCCCGATAGGGAGCAGGGACGGGAAAAATCTATCCCCGAAACCGAGAACAGAAACGAAGAATTGGACATTTTTGGTTTAGGATTGTCCCGTTGCCATCGCTACCCCCTGTCTCCGTCTCTGCATGCATGTAAACCCTTTAAGCATCTGAGCTTTCTGTTATCAACACATGGTCGTTATTACATTACGAGTGTATATATCATAAAATATCTTAGGGATGCATGCATATAGCTAGATCAGGTTTTCTTCCATTAAAGCCGTCCCCAATTGGACATTGCTCGACGCACGTAGACGTATAGTGGTTGCCACTGCACTCGCAGTCAAGTCGACGGTGGTGATAGATCTACCTAGCTACGTGTGCAGTGCATGCGCTAGCACAATATCCTGTCTGCCAACTCGCCGTAGACGCGCGCCAAACCTAGCGGCCGGCCGCTGATTATATTTATTTACTCTTTAAACTACTTCTTTAGTCTGAGTACTTAATTATATCTAACTTTCTAAGAAATTTTAGTGATTTTCTTCTATAATATATATAGAGAGAACCATAGCATCCCTCTTTTTTAGGGCTGGTTTGGGAGCCCAAAATCCCAGCCCATTCCCTAGGGATGAGCCGGGATTTTAGGCTCCCAAATCAGCCCTTAGAAAGCATAAGGACCTGTTCGGTTAGGAGAGGATTGAAGTGGATTGGAGGGGATTGAGAGGGATTGGAAGGGATTATAGTATAAATCCCTTCCAATCTCTCTCAATCCCCCTTAATCCCCTTCCCCAAGGGGATTAACCGAACAACCCCTAAAGGAGTTTTGTCCGTACGGGTTAAATTACCTGCAGTATACAGTTCAAGTAAGGATGGCAGTGGGTTTAAAACCGACGAATTTGATGAAACCGGTCCGCGAAGCAAACTCGTGAAATTCATGTAAACCTAAATCTGTGAAACTCGTAGGTTCAAAACTAAACTCGAACCCATTGGTATCTAAAACCCGATGGTAACCCACTACGGAAGAATACTTGTTTGTCGAATGCCTCAGGCACTCGGCGAAGCCTATTTTACACTTAGCGAAGGCTTCACTGAGTGTTGCACTCGGCAAACAATACTCGATGAAGGTGTCATCAGTAAACAAGGGTTCGTCGAGTGCTTTTTTTCGGGGCACTCGGCGAACCCTTCGCCGAGTGCCACACAACACACACGGCAAACTAAAAACATGACGGGGAAAAATGGTCATGACGGGGGGTTTGCCGAGTGCCCAAATGTGGCATTCGGCAAACTTAAAAACAGAAAATAAAAAAAACAGGATGCCCGCCCGCGCTGCGCCGGGGGCATGGCGATGATGACGGTGACTTGCCGGCGGTTCGTGGTCAGTGAGGAAAGAGGGGAGGATGGATGAAGGAGAATGGAGAACAGAGGTGAGGTGTAGGGAAGTATTTAAAACGAGATTGAAATTTTTAAAAAAATTGGCGCCGATTTTGAAAATTTGCGGGAAATATGAGCGGAAACAAAATTTTGTCTTCGCCGAGTGCAACACTCGGCAAATATGTCTTGAATATGGCACTCGGCAAACATTTTTTTATTATTTTTCAAATTTGTTCAAATTTGTTTTTCATTATTTTCTTTGATTAAATTTGTAAAAATACAGTGGGTAATAATAAAAATAGAATAAAAACATGAATATGATTTTTCTTTAATTTAGTTTATTATTTCATGCTCTTGTAGTTTAAATTTTACATGTTGCAATTTAAGTCCTAGAAATACAAACAATGAATTAAAAATAGCTAACTGACCTAGAAAAATAAAAAAAATTATGGGATAAGATACGTAGTATTTTGAATGCAAAAAAATCAAGTTAAAACAAAATTTTAATTATTAATTTGTTTTCAAACATATCTCATTTCTTCTCTAAATTCTAATTCTTTCTCTCTAAATCTCTAATTTCTAAACACTATACGTGACAACTTTATCAAAACACTTTAAATTTTTTATCACAATATCTATGTATCATATCATAACACCATGATAAATCTCATGTTTTTAGAATTAAAAAACTATTAAAGTCTACGTTGCCGATAGAGTGCCGCAACCTAATTTTTTCAAATTTTATTTAAATTTAGTGTATAAGAACTCAAAATATACTAACAAAAATGAATATGATTTTTCTATATTTTTTGGTTCATTAATTTAGGCACTTGTAGTTAACATTTCACTTATTTCAATTTAAATCCTAGAAACATACTTAATTAATGAAAAATAGTTAACTGATCTTGGCAATATTATTTTTTACAAGAGATAAGATACGTTGTATTTTGAATTCAAAAAAATTCAAGTGAAAACAAATATTTAATCATTAATTTGCTTTCAAACCTATCTCATTTCTTCTAGAAACTCTAATTCATCTTGTCCAAATCTCCAATTTCTAAACACTATATGTGACAACTTTATCAAACAATTTTAAAATTTTTATCACAATATCTATGTATCATATTATAACACCATGATAAATCTCATCTTTTTTGGACTTCATTTGTGTTTTTTAGAATTAAAAAACAATTAAGCTCTATATTGTTGATGGAGTGTCGCAACCTAGTTTTTTTCAAAATTTATTTCAATTTAGTGTATAAGAACTCAAAATATACTAAGAAATATGAATATGATTTTTATATAATTTTTAGTTCATTATTTTAGGTACTTATAGTTCAATTTTCACCTATTTCATTTTAAATCCTAGAAACATACTTAATAAATTAAAAATAGCAAACTAAACTAACAAAATACCAAATTTTTATATGAGATAATATATGTTACATTTAGAGTGCATAAAAAATTTCAAGATAAAATCAAATAGGAAACATCACATAGGATCAAAACAAGGTTTATAAACAAAAAAAATATTGGGTTTGCCGAGTGTTTTTTGAAAAGCACTCGGAAAACCCACTGTCTTCGCCGAGTGCTTTTCAAAAAGCACTCGGTAACCCCCCCCCCCAAAAAAAAAAATTTTTTTTTTGCCCGCTCAAGTACACAATTATGACGTCCGTTAGTACCGATTTTTGTTGAGTGTATTTTCAAAAAACACTCGGCAACACAATTTATTCACCGAGTGTTTATATTTTGCCGAGTGCCCGACATAATACACTCGGCAAAAATTTGAACACTCGGCAAATTTTGGATTTACGATAGTGACCTACGGGATCAGTTTATACTCCACGTGAATTATATTATAACATAAATATAAATAAAAAACCACAAAAACATGACATTATCACATTTCTAACACATAGTTTAAAATGATGAAATCACTCAACATAGCATTATCATGAGAAATGAATGAGAAATGAGCTAGATTCTATGTAATTTTAAGTAATTAGGTAAACCTACATGTTTAAATCTAAACCCATGCCCGATATAAAAATAAACGAGTACCCAAACCCACAAGCATTTTAGCATAATCACACAAGCAGGCCAGTTAGCTTTAAACAAAAGGCAGCTACGAACACACGCTAGACCAACCAGACTTCCACAAGTTCACAAAAGATAACATGCATCCTAATAATATTTTTTTTAAAAAAAATCAAATTTCATAGACGGATTTAAAAAAATTGCAGAAATAGGTGCCCGTTGGTAGACCATCGATCGAACTAGGCCACATCAACCATGGTTCGGCCGTTGGTCGGCTAAACCAGGCCACATCAGCCTGATTCGACCGATGGTCTACTGAACTAGGCCGAACTAGCCGTTGGCCGAGGATGCAATGGCTAGCTCAGCCGAACCAAGCCACATTAGCCTGGTTCGGTCGACCATCGGCCAAACTAGGCTGACGTGGCCTGGTTCAGTTGACCAGTGGCCGAACCTGACCCTATAAATAAAGGGGCACTGTCCTCCTTCTTAGCACCCCGACACTTCTCCAATAAGCCCCGACCTTCCCAAGTTGCTCTCCTCTAGTCTCTCCTCCCTTCTTTTTCTTCTGTAGTTATTAATCTTAGATTACTTTAGTAGTACATTAGAAGTAAATTAGTAGTCATTTAGATACATTAGATTAATTTATGTTAATATACCATGGTAGATGGTGCAAAATGATATATTAACTCACTTTTATGATCCTCATCATCGTTCATCGGAATGTGTTGAACCCCCTATGTGTTTCTGTGGAGAGACATACAAATTCATGAGAAGCATGTATGACCTCACATACGAGATGATGTATTAGAAGTGTGCCAACTACTCTTGGACTCCTAAAAAGCCAAAACCAAGGCTAAAGTATGGACCACATGCTAACAGATCACTAAGAATACATTTTTAAGTTCATTTACATATTGTTCTTGAATAAATCACTTACAATATATCTTTTAATATTTATGCGTGTAGGTAACTTCTTCACCGTTGCCATCTCTACTATGTGACTTTGTCGAATGGATCGATAAAGAGGTAGATCCTAAGGACTAGGCCTCTCTAATGAGACACAAGGAGTTCAACGGGGAGCTTTTTGAGATGAGTTACCAACAAGAATGTAAGCGTGAGGAAGAACAGAAGAGGAGGGAGGAGACGGAGCGCAAGGCAAGAGAGGAGCATGAGGCTAATAGAGAGAGAAAGTGTGAGAAGGCTCGTCGCACGCACGAAGCAGGACCAGAGGCCATAAGAAATGAAAAGTACCCTTATTGCATTTAGTAGTCATTTAGGGTGCGTTTGGTTTGCTGGATATCCTTGGATGAGATAAGGCCATCCCATCTAGTCAGCTGTTTGGTTGAAGGGCGAAGGTGGATGAGATGGTCCACGAGAAGAATATTCCTTCAATATGTTGGATAGAGAGATTCAAGAAATTTTTCTAGATGAGCTCATCCAACATTGGACGAGATGACGTGTCGTCTCCTGATTGGTTATTACACATTTAATTTTTTGTTTATAAATATTCAAATGATTTTTACTCCCAAATTATTTATCCAATTTATGATCTAATTACATCATTGTATTGATTATAATTTAATCTATAAAATAAGATCTCATATGATTATATTTTTGTTAAAAAATATATTTGACAAGTGGGTCCCACTAAATTTAACCTTATCTCATCCAAATTGTATACATCTAATCAAACAAAAAATTGTCTCATCCCATCCATTCAACCAAACACCTCGAATGTATCATCTCATCCCTAAATTCATAGATGAGATCATCCTATCCACCCTCGCCCCCAAACCAAACGGATCCTTAGTGTAGTTTGCATTTGGTAATTGTAATGTACTGTGTTTACAATTTTTAATATGTAATTTTACATGTAAAACATTATAATCATGAAATTTTATAATTTTTATACTAAAATTATATATTTTGAATTACAGTAAAATGATATATTTTACTAAAATTTCACTTTTTCAAATTTTACATGATATATTTTAATGACATGATAGGTAATATTCATTCAAAGTTGAATTGAAAAGTTGTGAAATCTAGGTTATACCAGCTTTCAAATTTGTACTATGAGAATCTACAGATTTCTGAAAAGCTGGTTGACCTTTAGAGTTGTTTGGATCAGATTCCAACTTATGAGCAAGAAAGCTAGTTGAAAAATCTAGACCAAACAGACTCTTAACTCTTAGTATAAACACTACAAAATTTGATGATTATAATAATTTACATGCAAAATTATATATTAATTAGATAACCAAACATCGTCGTACCTCAAACACACGACTCGCTGGATGCGGCAAGCCCACTCTCTTCTCCGACGTCGAACCAAAAAGTGAAATTACAGCTAGTCTGTTAGGCTGTGGCATGTGCGACGCAGGTCTTCATGACGAAACCAAGCGCGCCGTCGTCCACGCGGCCTCTTCCAAGAACGCCATGAATCTCTCGCACTCCGCGACGATGTCCTTGTCCAGCCCGCTCCGCGTCACGGGAGCGAAGAAGAGCCAGGACCCGGTCGCCGTCACGAACGCCAGCGTCAGCGTCGTCGCCACCACGCGCGGCGGCCGCCACAGCCCGCGGTTGCTAGCCCACCACCGCTCCGCCACCACGCACGCGCCGTGGAGCGCGAAGAACGCGGTCACCTCGCCGGTGCCGTGCTCGAGGGAGATGTAGTAGAACATCACCTCGTGCATGAGCCCCGACACGAGGAAGGCCGCGAGCACGCCCGCCACGGCGCCGAGGCGGGCGCGCACGGGGCGGTACACGCACGGGCGGAGCACGCCTGGGACCATGAGGTTCCACCGGCGTCCCCAGAAGTCGCTCAGGGACGAGGCGAGGTAGGGCCGATCGAACTGCGGTTCCAGCTCCGCGCCGAGCAGCACGCGCGCGACCACGGCGGCGGACGCGAGGAAGAGCTCCAGCATGAGGTAGACGTGCGCCCCGTCGAACACCACCACGGCATACGCCGGCATCCGCGCCCGGTACCCCCTGGCCGAGACGAGCGCCGCGAAGAGGGCACCCTTGGCCGCGTAGGACAGCAAAAACTCGGGAGGGAAACAACGGGAAGGCCTCTTCTCCTCCAGTACCTTGATGGGCAGCGCGGCGCAGGCGACGAAACGGACGAGCGGGAGCGCGGGGTGGAGGGGCCCGTGCCCCGCGGCGAGGAGGAGGAGCTTGAAGGCGCAGAGCCAGACAAGGAAGAAGGCGGAGATGGTGCGGAGGTGGATGGAGGAGAAGGCGAACGGGAGGACGGGGAGAAGCGCGAGCACGGGGAGAAGGGCGGCGAAGCGCCGGAGGCCCGGCGCCAGGCGCGAGGTGGCGAAGCGCGCGTACGCCATGGACGCGGCCACGGCGGCCGAGACCACGGCGAGGGCGCGTAGCTCGGAGACCATGCCGGAGATCTGGATCGAGCACGATCCAATTACTCTAGAAACGCTGTTCAAAAAGAAGAATTTATAGAAAAGGGGAAATCAATTAGCCATAATCTGATATGATATTGTAGCACTGAAATGATATCATATTACTTATATGGTTCATCTGCTTATGTAGATTATTAGTATTAATAATCTTAAACACGCGCACGTGAATTTACATTTATTATCTCGGCTGGAGCTCAGTGATAGACACCTCGTTGGGCGACATGGGCGCGGTCCTGCCGGAGGTCGGCAAGGTGTCGACGAACGAATCCGAGTAGGCCTCCGCGCCGCCGCCGCCGCCCTTCCGGATGTAGAACGCCGGCCTTGACGGGGCCTTCAGCGATACCGTGCCGCTGCTGAGCATGACGTTGACGGCCGACATGACCGGTCTGTCCGCCGGGTTCTCCTGCACGCAGAGCAGCCCGACGTGGATGCACCTCACGATCTCCCCGCCCGGCGAGCGCTGGCCGGCCAAGGACCCGTCTACCATCTCCGTGATGGTTCCCATGGTCCAGTGCTCCCATATCTGCACGCGTAAGAGATTAGCAGTTTCTTGACTTGGCACTGCAAGCAACGTATGTTGGAACTAGCCAGAAGCCTAAGCCTCACTCGAACACTCAACACTCGCGCCCATATCTGAGGAGGAAGATGAACAGTATGATTTCTGGCGACGAACGCCGCAGCCGCCAAACAGCCTGTTTCTTCCTATTCACATTGCGCTCAACATGAACAAATTGATTACACGAACATTTTGTAGACTCGACGCTTGACCAACTGCCCTCCCGTCTCTCACACACACGTACGCAGAGCTCCTTGTGCATGCTCCAAGTTTACCGCAAGTTATGCCAACTCTAACCTCAAATGCCATGCATGCAACTAACCCTGCACTACTACTCCACAACTCACGCACGCATACATGTAGTACCTGGTCAAGACTCTAACTAACGCACGCACATGCAAAACAGGTTAAGCAAGATTATTCCTAACAATCTTCCCCTAATCTTGACTTGCCTTCTTGTCGTCGGGTAATCGCTATCACCGGAGTTGTTGCTCTTCATCATCGTCACCGCCACGGCTGTCGCCTCCAGACTCGACGTGAACCCATCAACATGTCTCTTCTCCGCGTGAGCGCACCCACAGTCCTCTTCCTTGTCTCCGGCGACACACGCCGTTGCGGCCGCCTCTACGGCCATCTTTTTCGACGCACAAACTCCTCCTCCAAGCGATACACGTCCGTCACCGACGAACGCCATCTTCTTGTGTGGCGTACTCATGCCCGATCGCACGCACGATCACAGCTCCGATCGCCCACACGATCTCCACTCCACTGATCGCTCTGACGATCACCCACGCGAATGCTACGCGCGCATACACGCAGTCCGGCGCACACACGCCTATCTTGATCGCCACACGATCACCTACAATGGCTGCACGCAGACACACGCCTCCGCACCCGACACACACGTGCACCGCGTTCTGGCTCGCACACACGGCCAGTCGCGCTCCACACACGCACAGCTTCTCCTCCACGCCGACGGCTGCCGCTCCGCATGTCGCCGCCGCGCGCCACCATCTGCTTTCTCGGCGACACACGCCGAACTTCGTATTCTCTGCTGGCGACTCCCTCAGCGACACACGCTGGGCTTCTCCGCCAGCGGCTCCTCGATCCTGTGACAAACGATGTCTTCTCTGGCTCCGGCGACACACGCCGTCGAGCGCATCACGCTCGGCAGGATCGACACACGATCAACTGCCAGTGCCTCCATCCGGTGATCACGCGCGGGCCGACACACGACCGAGCGAACTCACTGCACCGGCATCTCTCGACGCCATCACGCCGCCGGCCACCACCAGCGCACCTCCGTCGAAACTCGAAACTGGCTCTGATACCAATTGTTGGAACTAGCCAGAAGCCTAAGCCTCACTCGAACACTCAACACTCGCGCCCATATCTGAGGAGGAAGATGAACAGTATGATTTCTGGCGACGAACGCCGCAGCCGCCAAACAGCCTGTTTCTTCCTATTCACATTGCGCTCAACATGAACAAATTGATTACACGAACATTTTGTAGACTCGACGCTTGACCAACTGCCCTCCCGTCTCTCACACACACGTACGCAGAGCTCCTTGTGCATGCTCCAAGTTTACCGCAAGTTATGCCAACTCTAACCTCAAATGCCATGCATGCAACTAACCCTGCACTACTACTCCACAACTCACGCACGCATACATGTAGTACCTGGTCAAGACTCTAACTAACGCACGCACATGCAAAACAGGTTAAGCAAGATTATTCCTAACAACGTAGTGATGAATTGATGATAGATTGCTCGATTGAACTAAGCAATCAGACGTGTCTAAATTGCTGGTGCTTACGATGCTGAGGAGATCGACGGACTCCTCGCTGTTGAACGAGCCGCTGTTCCTCTTCCCAGTGACGATCTCTAGGATCAGGACGCCGAAGCTGAACACGTCCGACTTTACGGAGTAGTGCCCACGCATGGCGTACTCGGGCGCCATGTATCCACTGCAAATGCAGCATGGTTAGCTTGCAATGATATATGATCCATTGATGCACACTCACTGAACTCTATGTCGTGATGTTGGTGGATTACTGGTGAGAGTGCTTACTACGTTCCGACAACGCGGTCTGTGATGTCCTGCGTTTGGTCGCCTCCAAAGAGCCTCGCCAAGCCGAAGTCTGAAATCTTGGGGCTGTAATCAGAGTCGAGTAGAACGTTGCTTGCCTTCAGGTCGCGGTGAACAATCTTCAGCTGGGAGTCTTCATGGAGATACTGCAGTCCTCGAGCGACCCCGTTTATTATTTTCAGCCTTCTTCCCCAGTCTAGCAAACTGCCTTTGCTAGGATCTGCCATGCAATTGAGAGGTATTAGGGCCTTAGGGGCATGAATTGCCTGACAAAATTTATATTGCTTAACTATTAGAATGGAGGGGAAGAATGCACCAAAAAGAATGTTATCTAGGCTTTTGTTTGGCATGTATTCATAGACAAGCATCTTCTCATTCTCTTCCAGACAAACACCGACAAGGTGAACAAGATTCTTATGCTGGAGCTTGGCAACCAAAACTAGCTCATTTTTCAGCTCCCCCATTCCCTGACAAGAGCTTTGTGACAACCTCTTTACTGCTATATCTTGACCATATGGTAGAGTTCCCTGCACAAATGGATATGCTGGTGAGTGGCACCTTTTGAACATACGCACCTGTTACCTGCACAGGTTATGCTTTTGCTACGACGAAAATGCTATACCTTGTACACAACACCAAATCCTCCTTCGCCAAGTTTGTTGCTTTCAGCAAAGTTGTCTGTTGCGATTCGGAGTGTCGATAGATTGAGAATAAGTGAATCGATACTTTCGATGTTATCCGAACGAGATGCAGCTGCCGTAGATCAATTATGAAGTGAACACATGAGAGATGAATAATGTCATTGTTCCTGTGTGATCTTGGATGTTCAGAGGACTCACATGATAGTGGTCGTGGACGTTGTGGAGGTGCCTTGGCCGGCCGCCTTCTCCTCCAGAAACAGAAGCCAATTACAGCAGCAGCCAGCATGGCAGCAACTATAGGCATTGCAATTGCAAGAATTTTACCAGCTCTGTTTTTCTTTCTCCCTGCAGATGGAATTACACATGGAAAACAATTATAAGATAGTGCGTTGGATGCTGAAGCCACAACCAACAGAAGTAAAACAGGAGGAATTGATGAGTCAGTGGCGGAGCTAGAGAAAAGCTGAAGGAGGTGCACCACTTTAAGCGGTACACCATATTGTGTTCAAGGCGGTGCACAAAAGGTAAAAAATTGCTACTGATAACTAAAATTTTTTCCCCACCCGGGTTCCTGGGAACCCGCAGCCAATAGCTTGGCTCCGCCCCTGGATGAGTACACAAATGAAAAGTGAGATAAGTAGATAACGACTGCAGAGTCTCTGAAATTATCGTGTGAAAGAAATTATGTGGTATATTTGTTTATATAAATGAAATTCCATGTGCAAGGTGTCATTTGGCGTGTTGAACAATAGCTGATCCTATGGGACTCTTTTTTTCCTATGTGGAACTTGACAGGGAAAACCAACTAGCTCGGATTTCCTTTCAATCAATTAGTGGCGATTGGTGGGTCAAACAACCATAAATATGAAAGATACATGACTGGCAGATATCTATTATCGCATTGCATTGTTTTGTCTTGCTTCTATGAAATTCGTCAATTGGCAATAGTACATTTGGAACTTGGAAGACTCTATGATAATTGTACATAAATTATGATAGAAGCAGAGTAATTAGTGGTCAGTTTCTTCTATGAAATATGCATACTACTCAAGTCAGTTAATCAAAGGATTACTCATTACTCACCTCCTGCAGTGCCCGGCACAACAGGTGGTCCCGATGGCGGTGTGGGTGATGGTGATGGCGATGGCGACGGCGTAACAGCCTGTGCCTGCAGCTGCAGCATGGGGGAGACGGTGTAGAACGAGTACAGCTCGAACCTCATGGTGCACCGCGAGCCAACGCTCCTTGCACCCTGCGTGTTCGGGTCGAACGTCTGCCACCACTGCCCCATCATGCTGTCAAGGCATCGCCGGCACTGCACCGGCGCGAGGTCCGGCGTGCACTGCGCTGTGGCGTAGATCTTGGGGGCCTGGTCATCGAATCCCACCATCTCCCCCGTCGCGAACCGCTTGGACGAGTTGTAGGCCGCGTACCCCGCGGTGGCGTTCATGAGGCCGGTGACCGCGCGGTCGTAGCGGGCGATGTCGCCTGTGACGTTCCCGCCGTTGTAGAGGTTCACTACGCCGGTGTTGTCCGTGGAGGCGAGGAAATTGATGTTGGAGAAGTAGAGGTAGCAGTCGTTGTAGACGATGTACACCTCCTTGTTGTAAGGGCACAGCTGCTGCGAGTCCTGGAAGGCGTTGCCGACGCAGGCGGCGCAGGCGGATGCGTTGGTGTCGCCGGGGCAGAACGCGAGGGCATAGACGATGTTTGGTACGGAGCCAGCGGCGCCAGAGGCGAAGAGGCTGCCGGAGGAGACGTTTTTGGGGAGCGCGGCAGCGAGCTGGTTGAGGTTGGTTTGGTAGGTGCTGTTCGCCGAGTAGTTTCCGTTGCTGCCGCAATTCTGCCACGGCTGGGCGGCGATCATCGGGACCGCGAGCGCCACCGCGGTGACAAGTAGAAGGCCATGGACTGACCCGCCGCGACGCATGGCGCCGGCCGTCGGAGGAGAAAAGGAGAACTAGCTCGGACCTCGGAGGGGGAGAAGGTTCAGGGCGAAACAAGCAGAGGAGTCAGGAGTGGCGGCAGACTGGGGATGGGGTCACGGGGATTGGGGAAGATGAAGGGTTGTTCACTCCGTCTCTCCCTCTCTCTGTCCCTCTCTCTCTCTCTCTCTCTCTGAGTGACTTTGACTCGTCCGATTATTGGCAGAGTCTTGGAGGGCCCACACGCATGGACTCTGATGCATTTCTTTCTCTTTTTTTTACAGGAAAGAGGGATGCTAATGGGAACCAATTCACTTAACATTTAAAAAATATCATAAAATAATTATACATAGTAAACAGTTTAAACAGTTAGTAACACATAATATAATAGTAAATTTACAAGGACATCATGAATTATTATTATTATTATTAATGCAACCTAAATTTAATTCGATTATGCTTATTTTTAATTTTAATTCAGTAAAAATTATAATTTCAAAATAAATTGAAGTAGAGTGTGTATTTAGCAAGAAATAAAGCAAGGAAAATGATTAAACTTACAAACGGTATATTTAATTTTTTTAAGAAACAAAAATTTTCGTATGAACCATGCATTTATGTAAGAAATAAGAAAGTTAATAAAAAAAATTTAAGTAAAAAATAAACTAAGAAAGGAAATTGTAACTGAGTAAGGAAATTTAATGGTAAATTTAAATAAGAAATAAATTAAGAAAGGAAACAAAAGAATCAAAATTTATATGATATATCACCTAGTTATAGGTATGATTTAGAATTAATTGTAGGTGTCATGTATAGCAGTAAACAAGGGAGTCTATATCGAATGCAAAGATCACTCCTACTGATTTCACGTTTTTTTTCATCTATAAATCGATAATATTCATGTATAAGTGTGCAAATTAGAATAAAGGGTTAAAATTTAACCAAATCAAATGAAAGGCTCTGATCTTCTAGATGATTATTCATAGTTGTGCACAACTATAATCATAATTCACTAATTATATAGTACGATATATAAATTGAAAATTGTAGAATTAAAATACAATGTATACAGAGGTAAATTCCGGGTTTAGGGTTAAGATAAAATCAAGGTAAAATACAATGCATATAACAATTTAAAATACATAGATTTTAAAAACATTGTAGACAACGGGAGAAAATACATTAGATTTCTTACAAAAATAAAATAAGGCTTGAGTTTATGTTCTAGTTTTATATGGAATGAGATGAAGAAAATAATCTATAGGAATTTTTCAAGCTCCAATCATGTTTCAAATAACCTAGATAAGAAAACTTCTAAAGAATTTGAATACTTCAAAATTCCAACAAAATTCTTTCAATCCAAAAATGCCCTAGCTAATGAGATTTGCTCTACCTATACTTGTTTGCTAATATATTTAAATATTTAAGTTTATGAGTTGAATTGTTAAAAAAATCAAACCAACAGTAAGCCCAAAAACCTAACATCAACGACATCAAATAACCACACTAGTAGTATTAGTATGAATATGGAATATGAAGAACAATTGATATAAGTATAGGCACACTAAACCCACATATATTTTACCGGTTATCACTTCAATAGAAAACGAATACTCTTGATTAAAAGATTCAAATTTGGATTTTGTACTAATACTTGTTGCATCAAACACCCTTATTTTATTTTGTTTTTATCTTACCGTGGTCACCTTCTTGCTCCTTGGTACCTCTTGTAGTTTTTTCTTATCTTTGACCTTTTCAAAAATCTAGAGCCTCTCGTGTTATGCGACGGAACGGAGGTGGAGTAGAGTCGCTTGCAGCCTTTTTCCTCGCTAAAAAAACAAAGATTTGGCCTTTTAGCTCGTCACTGCGTTGACCGGTTCGCATCGGGACCGGTTTTCTCACGATCTTTGGTGCGCATTATATCCCGTGGCCGCACCGCTCACCAGATCTCCAAGGTGGATTTAGTGTCGACAAAATATCAGAATACATGAACAGCATTAATAGCTTTTGTGTAAGAAGAAAGCGAAATGCAGCGTAGGAGTAACAAGATTACCTCCAGTATAGATCGAGTCCATCCAGGAGGACGATGATGCACCTGAAGATGACCAGTGCAGTCAAGATCAGAAATTAGTCAGCCTAAAATATGGATATCTTCAACGGTTCAATTACTATAACAAAAGTAGCCGGTCACCAAATCAGTGAGTAGCTCAGTGAAAAACTGAAAATTACCAAAATGGATGTGAAACTTGGAACTACCAAGATAATGAAAATTTGTAGGCATTACAGGTGTGCATCAGATACTGAGAGAAGTTTAGCAGAACCCCAAATCCAGGATGTATACCTTGCTAAGACCAAAAAAAGTTTTATCCAATTCCAATCCTGCATATCTGAACCTCAGCAACAGGTTCCAATTTTCCTAAAAAATAACATGAACAAAAGATGATCGGATCAACTTCAAAAAAACAAATAAAGAATGGATCAAACGAACATACATGAATAACTGATGAACAGATGTCCATCACTCAATAACAACTGCAGAAGGTGCAAAAGAAATAACAATTTCTAATCACAGGGTAAAGGCTTAGACATTTTTATACAACAAAGGACAAGTCCTTCAAGAGAAAATCATTCCAACAGCATTTCATAAGAGATATCAAATGCTTGGGGTATATTAGGTCCTGGAATCTGCAAAAAAGGCCACGATAACTGATAAGCCCACCTTATGGGACCCTAACAAGCTCAGCTTAGGGCTTGTTTTGGGAAAAAGAAGCCCAAACACAGCAGGGATCCCAACCTTTTCCTGGTGGCAGATTAGGGTAGACATGGATGAACTACGACTCAACTGCATTTGGGAAATTTGTGTTGGAATTGATATTTGATAATGATATTCTTATTTCCCCTTTCTCTTCTTGTGATTAATTGTGGAATTTTGTTGCCACTGCATTTTAGTGACAAGCAGTGATGCATGTTGAATATGAGTAGTGATGCTTGAAATCTAACTAGCCTGCTTTGAAAATAACACTTTGCTCCAGCAGATAGTATTTTCTTGCCCTGGTATGTGAAGCTAAAACACAATCTGAATACATTAAAATGCAATCAACGCTAACATAATAATTCCACCCCCTTAAGACATAAAATAAGCAGCAGACATAAATACAAAACCTCTCTGCTCCAATTTTTCGAGAACGGATCGAAAGTTTCCGCTCCAGTTTCAACCAGCACCAACTTTTGCTAAATGGCAGCATTTGATGATACAGTCATAATCAAACCCAATTGACCATATTTCCACAAACCTAACCAAGACTTGTGCAAAATTTTCAAAATCGACCATAATGCAAGAACTGTTCTCCCCTTAACTGCAATTAATTTTGTCTATTCAACCTTGCATACCTGCTTAAGCACACAGGAGATTGCTCTTCTCCGCCTCTCGGGCACGCTTCTCCAGCCTCCTAAGCATTCCTGCATATACGTCCTCCATCTCCGCCGCCGCCTGCCATGCCGCAGAGCCCACGGCCCCCTCCAGCGTCCCTAGTGCACCCCACCCACCCGTCCACCATCCCATCCACCGCATTCTTATCCCCAGTGGCGCGCGTGTCGCCTGTGGCTGACGACGAGGACTGCGGAAGCGGCAGCCAGGGTATCGGAGACTAGGAGGAGAAGGAGCGGTCCCGGAAGCCGGGTCTGTCATTGGCGGCGTCGAGCGAGGCCAGGACGAGGCGGGAACTGAATAGGAGGAAGGCGCGGCGGTCGTAGGAGTTGACGGAGAGATCGGGACTCGGGAGAACAGGAGGCAAAAAGGAGAGGGCGAGTGAGGCTTTGGAGAGGGAGCTCGTGAGTTTTGCTAAAATACCACTTCAAATAAATTGGTATCTCTCATTTACTTCGATTTATTATCTGGATTTATTTTCATTGATTTAGGCGAACTTATATGTCATTCTCACATAAGTGACATTATAATCAAAGTGTATATCTTATAAGTGGCAAATTTGTAAATTTTTTAGACTTGGAGAGGAGAAGAAGACTAAGACTCTGTTTGGGAACACAATTTTAAAAACTACAGTATTTCAAAAACTATATTATACTACATACATGACAATACCACAATTTATAATATCACCGTTTTAGAAAAAGTGGTTCATACTAAAGTTTTCAATATTGTAGATTGATTACAGTATTTCTAATACTATAGTTTATTTTACAGAGATTTCAGATAGAATTGTCAAACACTTTTCAGTATAATACTGTAGTATTGCTCAGTACTGTAGTATTGTTTCTAAAACTACAAAAAATTGTGTTCTCAAACAAAACCTAAAGAGACATCGGTACTGTTTTATCTAAAGATAGATAAACATGTAAGATACATGAAGAACTAGATATTTAATTTGCTTGTATGATATGATATTGTAGCACTGAAATGATATCGTATTACTTGTATGGTTCATCTGCTTCTGTAGATTTTTAGTAATCTTGAACACGCGCACGTGAATTTACATTTCTTATCTCGGGTCGAGCTCAGTGATGGACACCTTGTTGGGCGACATGGGCGAGGTCCTGCCGGAGTACGCCTCCGTACCGCCGCCGCCGCCCTTCCGGATGTAGAACGCCGGCCATGACGGGGCCTTCAGCGACACCGTGTCGCTGTTGAGCATGACGTTGACGGCCGACATGACCGGTCTGTCCGCCGGGTTCTCCTGCACGCAGAGCAGCCCGACGTGGATGCACCTCACGATCTCCCCGCCCGGCGAGCGCTGGCCGGCCAAGGACCCGTCCACCACCTCCGTGATGGTTCCCATGGTCCAGTGCTCCCATATCTGCAAGCGTCAGAGATTAGCAGTTTCTTGACTTGCCACTGCGAGCAACGTCGTGATGAATTGATGATAGATTGCTCGATTGAACTATAAGCAATCAGACGTGTCTAAATTGCTGGTGCTTACTGTTGCAATATTCCCGCACACGATCTGAATAAGTCTAGTTTGCTTCCGCATTGCTGGTTAAATTCCTAGAGTCTAGCTGAGTTTGTTTGGAGCTCTCGTCGCACGTTCGGGCGGAGCGCGTCTAGCGGCATGCTGAGCATAGTGGCCGGACATGCAGGAATAATTCGTTTGCTTGTTTGCTTTGTTTCCCTTATTAATGATGAATGAAAGCTGAAAATGCTGCTGGCTCCTCGCAGCACACTTGCTTGTGTGTGTGTTCTCTTGCGTTCACGTTGCGTTCAATATCACTTGGTATCAGAGCGACCTGGAGGATGTCGCGCCACTCCGGCACGCCGCCAGTGGCCCGTTCCGGTGGCTCTCCCTTGGGCGGACGTGAACAGCGCCCCTTCTCGCTGTCGCCACCACCTCGTAGGCCACGGCAGCCGTTCCGCGAGCGCGTTGTCGAGAAGTCGTCATCAAGTATCGTGTATCCCACCCTCACCCGCTCAAACTACACGGAGTGGTCGTTGGTGATGAAGGTGAACCTGCAGGCAGCTGGCCTGTGGGACGTCATCGACTCCGGCGAGGGCGAATACCGAGATGACCGGAGTGCTCTCGCTGCCATACTTCGTGCCGTACCGCAGGAGATGCAGGCGGGACTTGCTGTCAAGGCTTCGGCACAGGAGGCTTGGGAGGCAATACGCAACATTCGGCTCGGTGCAGATCGAGTCAAGGAGGCCAACGCCGAACGCCTTCGCCAGGATTTTGCCGACCTCTCCTTCAAGTCCGGCGAAACAGTTGAAGAATTCTCCCTTCGACTAACTACGGTGGCCAGCCAACTGCGTGCACACGGTGATTCTATCACTGACAAGGAGGTAGTAAAAAAACTGCTTCATGTCGTCCCCGACAACCTTGAGCAGGTGGCGATCTCCATGGAGACAATGCTGAACCTCAACACATTGTCGGTTGAAGAAGCTGTTGGACATCTTCGTGCTGTTGAACAGAGGAAGAAGAAGTCCCCCGCGAAGGACACCGGGGGCCGCTTGCTTCTCACTGAGGAGGAGTGGCTGGCTCGGTTGAAGACCCGTGACGGCACGAGCTCTCGAGGCAACGGAGGGAACTCAGGGAGTAAGGGCGCCGGCAAGCCCACAAGCGGGAGGACAAATGCGGGAGAAGCAAAGAAGTCTTCGGCAAAGCGCGACGACATATGTGGCTATTGCGGCAAGAAGGGCCATTGGGCCCGAGAATGTCGCAAGAAGAAGAAGGACCAGGAGGCACAAGCTCACGTGGTGAAGGGTGAAGAGGAGGAAGAAAACTTACTGATGGCACATGCTGTCGTCCCAAGTCCAGCTCCTCTCCCCTCGTTCAGGCCACAGAAGTACCTGGAGATCACGGAGCAACGAGTCCTAGCCAATCTCGGGACGAAGGAAGAAGACACCGACGAGCCCTGGGTCCTGGACACCGGGGCAACTAACCACATGACCGGTGCCAAGCATCACTTCTCCGAGCTCGACACTGGAATCTGTGGCCAGGTAAAATTTGGCGATGGCTCTGTTACACAGATTGAAGGGCGTGGCAATGTTCTTCTCCTCTGTAAGAATGGTGAACATAGAACACTCACCGGTGTGTACTTCATACCTCGTTTGAAGACCAGTATAATCAGTATCGGACAGCTCGATGAAAATGGGTGTCGCGTTCTGATTAAGGGAGGTGTCATGCGCATCTTCGACCAGAGCGATCGCCCTCTCGCCAAGGTCACACAATCGTCATCAAGACTCTATCACCTCAAGCTGCAGATCGGTCGGCCAATTTGCCTCGCGGCTCGGGTCTCCGAGGATGCCTGGAGATGGCACGTTCGCTACGGACATCTCAATTTCGGCTCCCTGCGTATGCTGGCGACCCGAAACATGGTCCGCGGATTGCCACTGCTCGATCAAGTGAACCAAGTCTGCGACGGGTGCATGGTTGGGAAGCAGAGAAGGTCTTCGTTCTCAAAACAGGCTCAATGGAGAGCCGACTCAGTGTTGGAGCTCGTCCACGGTGATCTATGCGGCCCGGTAACTCCAAGAACTCCCAGCGGCAAGAGATTTTTCTTGCTGTTGGTCGATGATTTGTCTCGTTTTATGTGGCTTCGGTTGTTGTCCAGCAAAGATGAAGCGCCAGCTGAAATCATGAAGTTCCAAGCCATGGTTGAAGTGGAATCCGGCAAGAAACTCAAGGTTCTTAGGACTGATCGTGGGGGGGAGTTTACATCAGTGGAATTCGGAGAATACTGTGCTGAACGAGGTGTTCAGCGACACCTCACCGCCCCTTACTCCCCGCAGCAGAACGGGGTGGTAGAGAGAAGAAATCAGACTATCGTCGACATGGCTCGCTGCATGCTCAAGACGAAGAAGCTACCAGGGTACTTCTGGGGTGAAGCAGTTTCGACGGCCGTGCACATTCTGAATCGGTCGCCAACACGAGCTGTTTCCGGGAAGACTCCCTATGAAGCATGGCACGGCAAGACTCCGGCGGTTCACTACTTCCGGGCTTTTGGCTGCATTGCTCATGTGAAAAATACCCGTCCCGGACTCAAGAAACTGGATGACCGTAGTGTCAAAATGATCTTTGTCGGATATGAACCTGGAAGTAAAGCTTATCGCTGTTATAATCCCATTAGCAGGCGCGTTGTCATTTCTCGTGACGTCGTTTTCGACGAAGCGGCGAGATGGCGCTGGAGCAGTGGTGATAGCGAGGAAGAAGACCTTGGTGACCCATTCACCGTGGAGTACAGCACTGAGGCGATTCATGAGGGCGCACCACCACCTGCTGGGGACGCCGCAGAACCTCATGGTGCACCAGAAGTTGATGAGCAGAACCCTGTGGAGGACAACGCTGCACCAGAGCCTGAGGGAGAATACGATGACCTCGACGTGGACCACGACGACGCTCCTCTACGGCTGCGCTCCGTCAACGATGTCCTCGGGGAGGCTGCTAATCCTGGTTTTGCTAGAAGGGCACTCCACGTCAAGCTTAACTTCACCTCTGCAGATGAGCCAACATCCTTCCGAGAGGCTGAACTTGAGGCATCCTGGCGCCAAGCTATGCTGGACGAGATGAAATCGATTGAAGACAATGAAACCTGGGAATTAACCTCATTACCTGCAGGACACCGAGCGATTGGGTTGAAGTGGGTGTATAAGGTGAAACGAGATGAAGATGGCAACGTTGTTCGGCACAAAGCGCGCCTTGTCGCAAAGGGGTACGTGCAGCGCTTGGGTATAGATTTCGACGAAGTCTTTGCCCCTGTTGCACGCCTCGAATCAGTGAGGATGATGGTGGCACTCGCTGCTAATGAAGGATGGACTGTCCATCACATGGACGTAAAGAGCGCTTTCCTCAATGGGACACTCAAAGAAGAGGTTTACGTTCATCAACCCCCTGGTTTCATCGTCGCCGGCAAGGAAGACAGAGTTCTTCGTCTTCATAAAGCGCTGTATGGACTCCGTCAGGCACCCAGGGCCTGGAATGCTAAGCTCGACACCACAATGGCTTCGCTTGGTTTCCAGAGGAGCAGCTCTGAGCATGGGATTTACGTGCGGAACAAAGAAGGAGGGCGGCTGATAGTGGGCGTGTATGTGGACGACCTCATCATCACCGGCACCAACAATGCAGCTATCATCCAGTTCAAGAATGAGATGAAGACACGTTTTCAGATGAGTGATCTTGGACTCTTGTCTTATTACCTGGGAATTGAAGTACAACAGAGAACAGATGGAATTTTTCTGTGTCAATCTGCCTATGCTGACAAGATACTGGAGCGTTGTGGTATGAAATCCTGCAGTCCGTGCGCATCCCCCATGGAAACTCGACTCAAGCTGAGCAGAGTGGGAACTGCAGAAGCAGTAAACGCCACAGAATTTCGGAGCATTATTGGTGCACTACGGTATTTGTTACATACCAGACCTGACCTGGCATTTGCAGTGGGGTATCTAAGTCGTTTCATGGAGGCACCTCGCATGGATCATCTGGCCGCTGTCAAGAGAGTTCTCCGGTACCTTGCAGGGACTCGAGGGCATGGGCTACACTATACAAGACATGAGAAGGATGCAGGGCTCAAGCTTGTGGGCTACAGCGATGCCGACATGGCTGGAGACATAGACACCAGGAGAAGCACCACCGGAATCATCTTTTTTCTTGGAGCAAATCCGATCACCTGGCAGGCGTCCAAACAGCGAGTTGTCGCGTTATCCTCATGTGAAGCAGAGTATATTGCAGCGGCAGGTGCAGCGTGTCAAGGAGTGTGGTTGGCTCGCCTTCTAACTGACATGGTAGGATTCGACACAAGGGCACCACAATTGAGAGTGGACAATCAGTCAGCCATTGCCTTGAGCAAAAATCCGGTTCATCACGACCGAAGCAAGCACATCGACGTACGGTATCACTACCTCCGTGAATGCGTTGATGGAGGTTTGATCGACATCAGCTATACAGCGACCGAAGAACAACTGGCTGACTTGTTGACGAAGTCCCTGGGAAGAGTTCGATTTCTGGAGCTCCGCGACAAGATCGGCATGAAGGCAACGAAGTGATCGTGTTCGGGACTAAGGGGGAGAAATGTTGCAATATTCCCGCACACGATCTGAATAAGTCTAGTTTGCTTCCGCATTGCTGGTTAAATTCCTAGAGTCTAGCTGAGTTTGTTTGGAGCTCTCGTCGCACGTTCGGGCGGAGCGCGTCTAGCGGCATGCTGAGCATAGTGGCCGGACATGCAGGAATAATTCGTTTGCTTGTTTGCTTTGTTTCCCTTATTAATGATGAATGAAAGCTGAAAATGCTGCTGGCTCCTCGCAGCACACTTGCTTGTGTGTGTGTTCTCTTGCGTTCACGTTGCGTTCAATATCACTTACGATGCTGAGGAGATCGCCGGACTCCTCGCTGTTGAACGAGCCGCTGTTCCTCTTCCCAGTGACGATCTCTAGGATCAGGACGCCGAAGCTGAACACGTCCAACTTTACGGAGTAGTGCCCACGCATGGCGTACTCTGGCGCCATGTATCCACTGCAAATGACATCATGGTTAGCTTCCAATGATATATGATCCATTGATGGATTACTGGTCAACGTGCTTACTACGTTCCGACAACGCGGTCTGTGATGTCCTGCGTTTGGTCGCCTCCAAAGAGCCTCGCCAAGCCGAAGTCTGAAATCTTGGGGCTGTAATCAGAGTCGAGTAGAACGTTGCTTGCCTTCAGGTCCCGGTGAACAATCTTCAGCTGGGATTCTTCATGGAGATACTGCAGTCCTCGAGCGACCCCTTCTATTATTTTCAGCCTTCTTCCCCAGTCTAGCAAACTGCTTTTGGTAGGATCTGTAATGCAATTGAGAGGCATTAGCGGCATGAATTGCCTGCCAAAATTATACTGCTTAACTGTTAGAATGGAGGGGGGGATTCACCAAAAAGAATGTTATCTAGGCTTCTGTTTGACATGTATTCATAGACAAGCATCTTCTCATTCTCTTCCAGACAAACACCGACAAGACGAACAAGATTCTTGTGCTGGAGCTTGGCAACCAAAACTAGCTCATTTTTCAGCTCCCCTATTCCCTGAGAAGAGCTTTGTGACAACCTCTTTACTGCTATATCTTGGCCATATGGTAGGGTTCCCTGCACAGATGGATATGCTGGTGAGTAGCAACCTTTTGATTTTTGTACATACACAACTGTTACCTGCACAGGTTATGCTTTTGCTACGACGAAAATGCTATACCTTGTACACAACACCGAATCCTCCTTCGCCAAGTTTGTGGCTTTCAGCAAAGTTGTCTGTTGCGATTCGGAGTGTCGATAGATCGAGAATAAGTGAATCGATACTTTCGATGTTATCCGAACGAGATGCAGCTGCCGTAGATCAATTATGAAGTGAACACATGAGAGATGAATAATGTCATTGTTCTTGCGTGATCTTGGATGTTCAGAGGACTCACATGATAGTGGTCGTGGACGTTGTGGAGGTGCCCTGGCCGGCCGCCTTCTCCTCCAGAAACAGAAGCCAATTACAGCAGCAGCCAGCATGGCAGTAACTATAGGCATTGCAATTGCAAGAATTTTACCAGGTCTGTTTTTCTTTCTCCCTGCAGATGGAATTACACATGGAAAACAATTATAAGATAGTGCGTTGGATGTTCAAGCCACAGCCAACAGAAGTAAATCAGGAGGAATTGATGAGTACACAAATGAAAAGTGAGATAAGTAGATAACGACTGCAGAGTCTCTAAAATTATCGTGTGAAAGAAATTATGTGGTATATTTGTTTATATAAATGAAATTCCATGTCATTTGGCGTGTTGAACAATAGCTGATCCTATAGCTCTCCGTTTCACATTATAAGTCGTTTCGGTTTTTTCATATTCATCCACATATTAATAAACTTAGACACATAAGATCTGTGAGTGAATCTCAAAAAATACTTATAATGTAGAACCGAGGGAGTAACTCAGACTGCCTTTCAGATAGATTAGCCAGCAGTCAGCATTTCACTAGATAATTATTCCTGGCAATCAATTAGTGGCAATTGGAGGGTCAAACAACCACAAATATGAAAGCTACAGGACTGGAAGATATCTATTATCGTATTGCATTCTTTTGTCTTGTTTCTATGAAATTTGTCAACTGGCAACAGTACATTTGGAAGACTCTATGATAATTCTACGTCAATTATGATGGAAACAGAGTAATTAGTGGTCAATTTATTCTATAAAATATGCATACTACGCAAGTCAAACAATCAAAGGATTACTCATTAGTCATAACTCACCTCCTGCAGTGCCCGGCACAACAGGTGACGGCGACGGTGATGGCGATGGCGCGACAGCCTGTGCCTGCAGCTGCAGCATGGGGGCGACGGTGTAGAACATGTTCAGCTCGAAACACACGGTGCACCGCGCGCCGACGCTCCTTGCGCCCTTTGTGTTTGGGCGGAACGTCTGCCACCACTGCCCAATCATGGTGTCGAGGCAACGCCAGCACTGCGCCGGCGCGAGGTCCGGCGTGCACTGCGCTGTGGCGTAGAGCTTGGGGGTCTGGTCATCGAATCCCACCATCTCCCCCGTCGCGAACCGCATGGACGAGTTGTAGGCCGCGTACCCCGCGGTGG
Organism: Zizania palustris; assembly: GCA_019279435.1. Taxonomy (NCBI): domain Eukaryota; kingdom Viridiplantae; phylum Streptophyta; class Magnoliopsida; order Poales; family Poaceae; genus Zizania; species Zizania palustris. The sequence goes on along the minus strand of JAAALK010000079.1, from coordinate 73,019,321 downwards.
CGTTCATGAGGCCGGTGACCGCGCGGTCGAAGCGGGTGATGTCGCCCGTGACGTTCCCAACGTTATAGATGTTCATTACGCCGGCGTTGTCCGTGGAGGCGAGGAAATTGATGTTGGAGAAGTAGAGGTAGCATTCTTTGTAGACGATGTACACCTCCTTGTTGTAGGGGCACAGCTGCTGCGAGTCCGGGAAGGCGTTGCCGACGCAGGCGGCGCAGTCGGATGCGATGGTGTCGCCGAAGCAGAACGCGAGGGCATAGACGGTGTTTGGTACGGAGCCAGCGGCGCCAGAGGCGAAGAGGCTGCCCGAGACGTTTTTGGGGAGCGCGGCGGCGAGCTGGTTGAGGTTGGTTTGGTAGGTGCTGTTCGCCGAGTAGTTTCCGTTGCTGCCGCAATTCTGCCACGGCTGGGCGGCGATCATCATCGGGAGCGCGAGCGCCACCGCGGCAACAAGTACAATGCCATCGACTGACCCGCCGCGACGCATGGCGCCGGCCGGCGGAGGAGAAAAGGAGAACTAGCTCGGAGGGGGAGAAGGTTCAGATATCAAGTGTGAGTACGAATATGGAATGTGGAGAACAATTTATATAAGTCCGGCACACCGAACCATTTCAATAGAAAACTAACACTCTCGATTAAAAGATTTAAACTTGGATTTTAGACTAATTCTCGCTCCTTGTTCCTTAGTACATCGTGTATGTAGTTTTTTTCTTCATCTTTGATCTTTTCAAAAATCAAGAATCCATCGTCTCTCGTATTAGCACAAAAAAACAAAGCTTTGGTCTTTGGAGATCCGGCGGCCGCACTGCTCACCGGATCTCCAAGGTGGCCTTGTGTCGACAAAATATCACAATACATGAACAGCATTAATAGCTTTTGTATAAAAAGAAAAGCCAAATGCAGCGTAGGAGTAACAAGATTACCTCCAGTATTGATCGAGTCCACCAAGGAGGAAGATGTGCATGCAAGTCGGCCTGCTTCATCGTAATAGCTAGCACACACAATAACGCAGACGCTGCACTTCCATACCAGCTTCGCATCGGCATGATGATCCTCGTCTCATCTTTGCACCTGAGTGTTTATCTCATCGTCGTAACGTGGAACCCTCTGATATATTGTAGAGCATAATACCAACTGCAGATGTATGGAATACAACGATCAGTGAACACGACAGATCGACAATAGAATGTACAAGTTATACAAAAGATGCAAACAAGTTATACAATAGAATGTACAAGTTACAACGATCAAGTAGGCAAGTAGCTGATAGCTTTCTGGTGCAAGTAGTGTCAGAGCAACCAGACTACTGCAGAGCACATCGGTGCTATACAGGAGTCTAAGAGTGTGTTTGGTTGAACTATGACTGTGAAAAAAACTGTTGTAAGCTGTGGGGTGTGAGGTGTGAAAAAACTGTTGTAGATGTCACCTATGAGAAAGTTAAAAGCCGTTTGGTGTGAAACGACTGTGGAGAAGCTGCTTTGTGTTATGAGCTATGTAAAAAGTCAATTTATGAAATTTTGTATGATTGTATGAAATTTGAAATGTTAATTTACGAAGGTATGTATGGTTGTATGAAATTTGAAATATCAATTTATATAATTTTGTATGATTATATGAAATTTGAAATGTCAATTTATAGAATTTTGTATGATTATATTTCGACAAACCTAACCAAACTTGTGCAAATTTTTCAAAATCGACCATAATGCAAGAACTATTCTCCCCTTAACTGCAATTAATTATGCCTATTCAACCTTGCATACCTGCAATTAAGCACACAGGAGATTGCTCTTCTCCGCCTATCTGGCAAGCGTCACTGCACCAACCTCCTAAGCATTCCTGCATACACGTCCTCCATCTCCGCCGCCTGCCCTGCCGCAGAGCCCACGACCCCCTCCAGCTTCCCTATTCCACACCCGTCCGACATCCCATCCATCGCATTCTTCTCCCCAGTGGTGCGCGTGTCGCCTGCGGCTGACGACGAGGGCTGCGGAGATTCGGAGGCGAAGGAGTGGTCCCGGAAGCCGGGTCCGACGTTGGCGGCGTCGGCCGTCGAGCGAGGCCGGGACGACGCGGGAACTGACCAGGAGAGATCGGGGAACAAGAGCGTAAACGATGAAAAGGAAGAGGTAGTGAGAGCAAATGTAACATTACTTTTGATTTGATAGTTTTTCGTACTTTCGATAAGCTTTTTTTTTACACAATATATAATAAATTATTTATTATTTAATAATAAATTATTATATTTAAAATTTTAAATGTAAATACAAATATTAAAATTTTAGGAACATAATCATCTACCGTATTAAACAACTAACTAGTACTATGTACAACCCACAAATGGTCCACAAGATCATTTCAGAGTTTCTTATATTTATGTTTATCTTTAATTTTTCTGTATATCTTAAAAAAGTCTGACAATATAAATAAGTTATAGCATAGGTATTCATCTTCTCTCAGTTCCTCACCCCATCTTGATTATAGTCATATCTTTATATTGGCAACATCTCGCTCAATCTTAATTATCATATTATGTATGATCACGCAAGTTGTTATTATGTACCATAAAGTTTTCTTATTTCAAAATCTTGTGGAACCTCTAATCATAACAAAGCGTGATTGCAACACATTAAATGCTCTCTCAACGTCCAGATGAGAGTGACAACGACTTCCATTTCTACAGATGAATCCATAGCACGGGCGGGCTTGCTTTTGCGTGTGTGAGAAAGGCCAACAGGAGAGCGCACACCCATGTGATGCAGACGAGAGGGGTCTGATGATCTTTTTTGAGAGCGAGTGAATCTCATTTTTTTTATATACTCTTAAAAATAAGTTTGAGAGTTAAGTCCTTCCTGAGCACTACGAGGGCAAGGGCTTTGGAGAGGAGTGAGCGAGGGTGAGCTTGCGCGTGGAGCCGGTGGAGGGGCGGAGAGCGGTGCAGTGGCGAGAGGAGAAGCCAAAGGAGACTGAGGATTACTGTTTGATCTAAAGATAAATAAACATTTATGGAAATTTTACAATCTCAACATGTACCAAATTGATATCTCAGACATTAAAAGATATTAAAATTAACACAATTTTACTTGATAACTCCTTAAATACTATAAAATCACACCACGACACCTAAAAAGTCATCACAAAGTGTGGTTTGTGATGCTGAAATGGTGATTGGTGATCCAACCAAACCCAACTCCGCTTCAGTAAACAGCTGAAACTCAAACAAAAAGGCAAAGCTCAACAGAGAGTCAGAGTCAAATAACCATCACTGGGCTACCAAATATTCATTCATGGAATTTCCATCTTGTTCAGGACAAACTCAGTTTTGCATCGGATGATGCAGTATCATCGGCATTGAACAGTTTTCTAGTTCATGCAAAAGAGGAATAAGAGCTTATATGTGTCTACTGTCCTCAATTCAGGTAAAAGAAGAGCCTTGTGAGTTTTAATCCAGTTTGCTGGTTTCTTGTCAGATGCTAACTAAATTCAGTGTTGATATTGTGGACAATCAGAGAACAATGGCCGAGCAGTAGCACCTCCTGCCAATTGACCTCAGCTCGGTAGTCACCCAACCACACCCTTCCTTGTAGCGTTCCACCTGACAAATCGCCCAACACCAAGGCTCAACTATTAGCCACAAGACATATTTGAGAATAATTGTACAGGAAAAACGAAATGAAATGGTGAAAACAAGTGCTTTAGGAACCCAAGAATCGATGTTCATCTGAAATTGAAATGCAGTAGACAATACTACAATAGGAAGAGAGACTGATATGGTACCAAATAGTATATGCAGCAGAAACAGGGAAACCCTTCATAAGTACCAGCTGGGAACTAATTGAGAATTGATGCAACCATGCAACATAGATACAGGGAAAACCTTCATATGGTAACAAGGTTTTAGATATTTGATAATTGGTATCAGCTAGTTGAGCATTGATACAACAGTGCAACATAGACAGTATGGGCATGGTAGAAATTTGTCTTGGTGGCTCTACTTACCACATCCAAGATAGCATCTGCTTCACCCTTCACCCCACCAAACGTGAATATGGAGCCACCAATCACAGCTGAAGAATGGTATCCTCTGGTGTACTTCATGGGTTCAACCATCACCCATGAAGGCATCCTTGGCTCATACTGCTCAACAGTGGCCACCATTGCTTTAGCCTCGGCGTCATAACCACCAATTGAGAATCTGAGAAAAAACACGACAAAATTACATCAATTGGAGGTAATATACACCATGATTCATTGCACGCCTGCCTTGGATTAGCTGGGTACACATTCTACATTCTTTTGGTGTAGAAGCCGGACACTTCCATTATCTTAAATGAAACATTCTTCAACCTTTTCTGAAAGGGAACATTCTATAGACATTCATTTGGCTATTTTAAAGTATAAAGAGCTACAAACTTACATCTTGTCATCAAGTACTGCTAGTGTATGACAGCCTCTTCCTGTACTCAACATTGGGAGTCTTTTCCAAGTAGGCTCCCGAGGATCAAGTCTCTCAGCAGAGCTGCTCACACACACCAGTAAGTTAGCATAAACAATTTTCTTATGTGCTTCTACTTTCATGTTTGATGGTTTTTTAGCACATAAGTACTGATTACACTTGTTGTATATCCACCAGTTCAAAATTGAACAAATCAAGTACTAAGTACCATCGAAAAAGACAGTACCTAAGATATTGAACACCGCTGAAGCCACCAACTGCATAAATTGCACCATTAAGTTCCGTGCCTGCTAGAGCAAAGCGCTGAAAAACCAATTGAGAGATGTTATTCTAACAAAAGAATCAATCATATTGTATGCAAATTTATGTCTCATAAGCAAATATTATCCCAAAACAACAGTATAGGAAACTGAGATAAAATCCGAAATTAGTAGACAAACAAGAAGTTGTTACTTCATTACACAAGTACGAGTTTTTCAGGAGAAATTGTTGCCTCACTAGAGAAGTAGATTGTTATTTTTCCTAGAATAAATTTGTGTGCATCTTATTAAGTGCTTCACTAATACATGAGAAGAAAGTTTTATAGTTTTAAACCAAATGAGTGGTGGAGAGTGGAGACTAATACCTTTTCCAGCATAGGCTGATATTTAATCCATTTCCCATAAGTAGGATCAAATACTTCAACATCAGAAAAACATTGATTTCCATCTCCTCCACCAAATGCATAGATTTTCCCATTTAAGCTAACTCCAGCAAGGCTCCCTTTGTCACGAGTCAATGATGGGCATATGGTCCAATCATCACGTGTTCGGTCATAACAGTTGACTTCAAGAAAAAAATGAATGCAGAATTAGGACATAATAGATCAATCAGAGAGCTCTCATGAGTAAACAAAACATAGAACCAAATTAGTAACCTGTATCAAACCAGCAAGCTCCATCGCCACCACCAAGAACAAATATCTTTCCATCTAATGCAACAGTTGAAGAATATGACATTCCAACAGCCATTGGTTTGAGAGGTGTTAGTATGTCCAATGAAGGGGAAAAAGAGTCTAGTGATGGCAAAAATGAGAAGCCATCAAAACCACCAACAAGATAAATGACGTCTTCTGAACCCAAACATTGTTCGACAAACTGGCTAAGGGAATCATCTAGGGTTAAAGGATCTATTTTTGAATTCAATGTCTTCACCGTGCCCTTTAGCCCCACAACTCTTTTCAGTAGCCTCTCATTCACCCCTTGTAGGTATTTGACTTCTTTGTTGGACCAAGCCTGCATTTTGAGCATAAAGTAGATTCAACCACCAAGGAGTTGATTTTGCGTGACTTACATGATTTAGCTGAGAGCACATAACATTTCTCACCAGTCTAAAATATAATCATTACTTCATTAGGCAAAGAATAACTAGATGCAAGACCAATTTACAAGCATAATAACAAAATCATTGATTTGATCATGCTTCTTTGATTTTTAGTAAGGAATTAGGTAGCTAGGGACTAAAAGAAGTTCAAACATCTTACAGATTCTCCCTTTTAGCACCACAAAACAACATTAGGCTCATTCTAGACCACAAAATGTAGGTATTGTTAATGAAAGTGAAAGAGACATAATACACTGTAATTGTTATAGGATTAATTGAATAGGGAGTACAATATATAGATGTGGAAGGCTTGGCAGCCAAGGCAAACCAGCCTATTAGGCTAGCCTGAGACTAATAGAGCCAAAACACATATTCTAACACCCCCGCAGTCCTAACTCTAGCTACAACAGATGTTGAGACTGGAACGAAAATCGGAGAAGAGTGAAGATGGTAGACCTTTGGTGAAGATGTCGGCAAACTGAGAAGTCGTCAGGACATGCAGAACTCGAACTTCACCAATAGCAACTTTGTCTTGCACGAAGTGAAGATCAATCTCAACATGCTTCATACGATGGTGCTAGACTGGATTGAATGACAAGTAGACAACACTAACATTGTCACAATAGACAAGGGTGCTGCATGTCAGAGGTGAGTGCAGCTCCTTAAGCAACTGACGAAGCCAACTAGCCTCTGCGACGCCATTTGCAACAGCCCAGTATTCTGCTTCAGCACTGGAGCAAGAGACCGTGTTCTGACGTTTGGATGACCATGAGACCAAATTATCACCCAGAAAAACTGCATAACCAGAAGTAGACCGGCGGGTGTCTAGACAGCCAACCCAATCAGCATCGGTGTACACCACAAGATCATATGTGGGGGAGTGTCAAAGGAGACCAAAATCAAGAGTGCCTGTATGTAGCGCATAATGCGTTTGAGATCATTCATATGCAGCTCCTGAGGGTTGTTCATGTGAAGGCAAACCTGATGAACGGCATACTAAATGTCGGGTCGAGTGAAGGTCAAGTACTGCAAGGCTCTAACCAAACTGCGATAATGGGTAGGATCGGTGACCGGATCACCCATGTTGACAGGAAGCTTGGTTGAGGTGTCAACTGGAGTGTTGCATGGTTTACAATCATCCATACCATCGCGCACAATGATCTCCATCGCATACTACTGCCACTGATTCAAAAAGAGCCCAACAAACTGCCGTTGGACAGAAATGCCCAGAAAGTGATGGAATTGTCCTAGATCCTTCATAGAAAATTCTTGCTTCAAGACTGTGATGGTGCGCTGCAATAGTGTAGTGTTGGACGCTGTAAGAACTATGTCATCGACATAGAGTAGCAGATAGACAGTCTCGGAACCTTGGTGGAAGATGAATAAGGAGGTGTCGGATTGAGCTTCAACAAATCCCAACGAGAGTAATAGGCAAAACAACTATACCAAGCCTGGGGCACTTGCTTCAGACCGTAGAGTGACTTGTTGAGGCGACAGACCAAGTCTAGCTGAGCAGGGTCAAAGAAACCAGCATGCTAAGAGCAGTATACTGTCTTAGTTAATGTACTGTGGAGGAAGGCGTTTTTGACATCCAATTGATGTAGCGGCCAATCCCATGCGAGGGCCAAAGATAAGACTGTGCGAACTGTAGCAGGCATTACAACCGGACTGAATGTCTCAGCATAATCAATGCCAGGACGTTGTGTGAAGCCACGAAGAACCCAACGAGCTTTGTATCAGTTCAAGGTGCCATTGGCATTGAACTTGTGGGTGAAGATCCACTTGTCGGTGACGACGTTCGCACCCCAGGGACGTTCCACCAAGTCCCACGTGCCATTGACCTTCAAGGCATAGTATTCTTCTTCCATTGCTGCATGCTGGTGTGGATCAGCAAGAGTAGTCCAAACAAACTTCGAAACTAGCGATAAGGATGCAACAAGAAGCTGCCGCAGGGGCTAGCGATAGCCGTCAGTCCCGCGTGTAGACATCAGATGCAGGTGAATCACCGATGAGATGGGTTCAACCCCATCTAATAGTACCCGAGGTACTGGCTTAGCCTCAGGTTGAAACAAAGGTGGTGGAACAGTAGGCACAGGTGTGGTTGAAGACACAATTGGAGGAGGCCACCGCTGGTACACCTAGATCGGGTGAGCGAAGCGAGATGCCATGGGAACGACTGAGGAGGCCGCGTGTGGTGCGACAGGGGATGCCGAGGCCGCAGGTGATGCGGCTATAGACGTCGAATCCGCGTGTGGCGTAACCGGGGCGAACGGTGAGGTAGCGGTCTTTGAGGGAGTACCTACATAAAGACGAGTTCCAATGGGTGCACTGGATCTGTCTTAGATAAAAAATCAAAATCATTAGATAGAGGTGGCGAGGTTGTGCAGGGAAGAAAGCCTCATCAAATACGACATGTCTCGAGATCACGATGTGGTTTGTGGAGAGATCAAGACACAAATATCCTTTGTGATCTAGAGAATACCCTATAAAAACAAACCGAATGGAACGAGGAGCAAGTTTATGGGGGTCGTTGCGGAAAGGTGAGGATAGCAAGCGCACCCAAAGACTCGAAGATGCTCATATGTGGAAGGTGTGTTGTATAGGGATGTAAAAGGGCAAGGAGCGGTGATGGTTTTGGTGGGTAGACGGTTCAATAAATATGTGGCGGTGTGCAAACTTTCAACCCAAAAACGTGGTGGCATAGAGGCTTGGAACAGTAAAGTACGAACAACATTGTTCGTAGTGCGCAACATGCGTTTATCTTTACCATTTTGCGGCGAAGTGTATGGACAGGACATACGAAGGTGCACACCATGGGTGAGAAAGAATGCACGTGAAGGGGAGTTATCGAACTCCCGCCCATTATCACACTAGACACTCTTGATCACACGCCCAAACTGAGTGTTGACATAAGAAAAACTAAGTGATTGTGGAAAAAGTGTCATACTTAAGGCGCAAAGGAAATGTCTAGGAATAATGTGAAAAATCATCAAGAATGAGAAGATAGTATTTGTAGCCCGAAACACTAGCAACCGGGGAGGTCCACAAATTACAATGAACAAGATCAAAATAGTGTGTAGCACGAGAGTTTGACAAAGTAAACGATAATCGAATATATCGGCCTATCTAACAAGCATGAAAAAACAGAATACTATCGGACTTATGACAAGTAATAGCAACATCACTGGACAATTTAGAGATCGCATCAAGGCCAAGGTGACCAAGACGATGATGCAAGATAGATGTGGTTGTAGTAATGGCAACAAGAGTGAGGTGGGTGGTCGCCTATGGAGTGCGGAGGACCGAGAAGCGAACAGTGTAGAGAGGTCTAGAACTATTGCACCAAATGATCATGTTCCTGGTAGCAAGATCCTTCATAGAGAGGCCAAAGGGGTCAAATTCCATAGAGCGGTGATTATCAGTGGTGAATTGACGAACATATAGCAAATTCTTAATAATGTCAGGAGTAACAAGGACATTATTAAGAAAAAATGAGCCGGGAAGGACCGTGTCACCTACAGAGGTGATCGGTAGAACAGATCCGTTGCCCACAACAATAGATGAAGGTACAACGGGATTAGGTGGTCGAAAAAACGAGATGTTACTGGAATTAGGCGTTGTATGGTTCGACGCACCAGAATCAGTAACCCACTCGGAGATGAGCGAAGGCGACTATTGGAGTGACATTGTATTGAAGGAGGTGGCCAACGATTGCTGGTCCTAAGCGCCATGCCACGACATCCAAGACTGGGACGAAGTCTGCTACTAGGCGACGAACATTGTTGGTGGAGCTAGGATGGGAGCTAGGGGTGGCATGAACCCCGAGCCAACCATAGGTCCTGGTTGGCCGAAGGGACCATGGGCAATGAAGAACGCCTGTTGCGGAGGGCGCTTCTGCCCCCCCCCTCGGGAACTAGACCAGGGTAGATGGCAATGGTGCCCTACCACGGGTTGAAGGAGGGTCATCCCGTTGGAGCGCCATTGGCAGGGCCATGACCATGGCCTTGATTGGTGCTGTCGTGGCCCGAGGTACTATTGCCCATGTGGTCGTTGCGCCGACCCTCCTTGCCGCGACCGCAATTACGACCACGGCCCTGCCCTTGGCCTTGGCTGCCATTACCAGGGGAGTGTGACTAGACAAGAGAAGTAGAGGCGGGGGAGTTGTTGGAGTAGAACGCCTTCGGTGAAACCGCAGGTGTGTTGGTGCCGAGTTGAAGTTCCTCCAAGACTAGGTCGTCCCTGACCTTGAGGAAGGTCGGGAACGAGTGACTCCGCATGATGATGGACCGTAGATGTTCGTACCATTTGTTCAAACCATGAAGAATGTTGAGGACGAGATTGCGGTCGGAGACCTCACTGTTGAGATCGCGGAGGGAGTCAACTATGGCCTTCATCTTGCGGTAGTAGTCGTTCATTGACAGCTCGCCTTGAATGAAGTTGTGAAATGTGGTGTCAAGACGAAGTGCCCGTGTCTCGCTGTTGCCGATGAATTGGTTCTCAAGTGTCAGCCAGGTTTGAAGAGCAGTGACATCACATTCTCGAGCGATGTCCTACAGCTCGACGGTGATCATGCCGAAGATCCAAGAGAGGGCAACGCTATCCATGCGTTCCCAGGCGGGGATGTTTGCGTGGACATCATCAAAGATAACGTGGGCATCGAGAGCGTAGCGCTTCAGGGTGAGCAAAACCTGATCGCGCCAGCGCGCATAGCCTGAAGAAGAGGGATCCAGAGTAACCAGAACAAGGAGCGAATATTTTGTACCCCACAGGCCTGCGTGTGTAGGGTGGCGATGATGGACGCCTCGGCGTCGCCGCCAAGAGGGAGAGGTCGGGTGTTGGAGAAGAGGACGACATCAGCAGGAGGGTAGTCGCGGCGGCTGCCTTGGCCTCTAGTGCGGCGGCAGAAGCCTATTCCTCCTCTAGGAGTTGCTAGATCACACGCACACGGGCGCGAGCGTCTGCCGCCTCCTTCGCAGTAGCTTAGGAGGAGGCGATCAGGTCGGCAACATGCTGCTGGATGGTAGTAGTGACGTCCTCAGCCGCCTGGCGGTTGGTCTCGTCGTCGTTGGCCATGAGACAAATAACAGGGAGGAGAAACCAACAGCCTTGGGAGGAGAATAAGGACAGTGGCTGGCCTTAGAGAGCGGAAGCAAGAAAATTGTTTGATACCATGAAAGAGACAGAATATGCTGTAATTGTTATAGGATTAATTGAACAGGGAATACAATATATAGATGTGGAAGGCGTGGCAGCCAAGGCAAACCAGCCTATTAGCCTAGCCTGAGACTAATAGAGCCAAAACACATATTCTAACAAAAAGCAAATTGTACACACATGAAACCAAATTTTAAATATGAAAAATAATATACAAAGATTTGCTCAACATGTTATATGTTGCTTTATTCTCTTGTTTCTACTCTTTTTTCCATTTTTGCCTTTTCATGTTCAGGTATATTATATCAACACAGCTCTTCCAATGTGCAACTTCCTTAGATTTCCTGTTTATTTTTGTGCATATGGTAAACAATTCATAACTTCATGATTGTAGGCTTTGTATAATAGGTAAATGTCATTTCAAAAGAGACCTGCTTCTTCTCCAGGACCGCTATCCGCTCATATAACTCTTTGACAGCATCTATCAACTGCACAAACAAAACTAATGTAAGAAATTTGGAATAGATGGACAAGAACTATGTTAGCAAGAGTGAATGAACAGACACATGAAATAAGGATGATTAATGGGATGCAGCTATCAGCTATGTGCAAAATTATAACCTTTGCTTCGGTACTGTATTTGGAGTCCAAGGATTGCAGCAGCAAATTAGAATGCCCCAAGGAGAGATGATCTACTTCATCATCTAAGTTATCTGGCAAATTACAGTGCCCATCCAGAATTGCACATGTGGCCTCTTGCACATCCTTACATCTATATGCGTCAATGACTTCAGTTTCAGTAGCATTGGCATAAAAATCAGAATTCCTCTGCTGAACAGACAAACTCTTGAGCTTTTCTAATACCCTTTTGAAGCTAAGCTCTCTACCCTGCTGATCAGGTTGCTGCTGCTGCTGCTGCACTTCAACCGCATTACCAGAGAGTGGTGCATACTCCTCGCTTTCTGGTGATGTGTCTCCACAATCCAGATCATTGAAACCATTAGAAGATTCATTACCTGAGCTAGTATGCTCTGTGTCCACATCTCTTGTTCCCACTTCCTCACATTTGTTCATGTTAACCATATCTGCATATGACTTCACAACCTTCTCCGATTTGAGACCATTGCTCCCCCCACTCACTGGTGACCATACAAGTGACTGTACCGATTTTCTCACATGCTCATTAGCTGGTGGCGCAACAGGAGGCATCCAGAACTTCTTGGTAGAATGCGAAGGAGTAAACATATCCATCAAAGCATGTGTCTGTGCATGGTCCAATTCAAACTGGAAAAAATGAAGCTTCTGGCCTAGGATACCAGGCATCTTCTGGTAGTAGTTGCCTAGAATGGCGTTTCTGAACTGACTTTCTGCTAGTGGAGAACACCACACCCTTACCCGCATGGCAACCTAGACCAGCAAAAAGGGTGTGCATATTGGAGTCATTCCATTGAGATTTAGCAAGAAAATGGCTTCCAAATGTACTTTGATCAAGGAATGTACCTGAGCAGGATAGTTTGTCTTTTCCTTGCCATCGTGTGACCATGCATTTGATTCAGGACAGAACTTGCCATTGCTTGCAGCTTCATAGATACCATGCAATCTGCGGTCATCATAATTGAACAGGAAGAGAGGTAGTCCTTCCTTGATGTTTTGTACATACGAGAGATGTCCTCTTGGCAAGCCTGAAACATGAAACGCAGTTTAAGTTGGTGGTTACCTAACAAGCTGCTATTCATTGAAAGGCATCAAATGATTTCTTTTATTACTCACAGGAAGAAATGAATGCGTCAATTGTAAAATATACAGTTTAGGCGAGAGTTTTCACTAAGAAATATAAGAACATACCAAAAAGTTGCCGTGAGTGACACTCCGCGATGGTATTGTTTGTGCACCCAAATATTACAGCTCCAAGATCTTGTGGTTGGAGGTTTCTTGCGGTAACAGACAGGTTTGGTTGCATGCCATTTTTCACAATCTGGCTCCACGAGGATTTTCTCTTTACCATCATCTAGAAAATGAGAATCAAATGAAAAGAAATAAACAGACTGCACTGCATCACTGATTTTCTTTTAGACCAGGAACTAAACACAGTTCCAACAAAAGCAATTGAGCATATTTCTTCACGGTTCATATGTAGTATGTACTACGTAGGACACACTGGAAAAGCACGAGATGGATATAATAAGTTATTGAACTCATAAGTGCAAGGACAACAATGCAGTAAGCTACTCTAAGCTGTTTCCTTCTGCCTCTGCCTCTGCCTCTGCCTCTGCATCTGATTCCTTGTATCTTATACAGGTTGTTTAAGTTTTATTAACATAAATTAAGAAATCAACTCGATTGATTTCATTTCCTATCACTTATTTTAATTTATAAAATATAAGTCATTTATTTATGAGAAGGGTAGAATTTAATGGTGAAAAATGACTTGCATTTTGGAAAAAATGAGAAAACTAAAATAAATTATATAAACAATAAAAGGAAGTACTAAAATTGCCAAATCAGTATTAGTACTCTCTATGATTCCTTATATATAGATAATTTTATATTTGTGCACAAAAATTAATAAATCAACCTAAATGACTTTATTCCCTTATTTATTCTACTTTAGAAATATGAGTTATTTATTTATAAGAGGTGTATTATTTATTTTATAAATACCAATATAAAAATATATGATTTTTTCTTATTTTCTTGGTATTATATAAATTATTAAATTACTGATAAAATTAAAAAACTAAATTTTCTTATATTATTTTTAAAAATAGTACTATAAAATAATAGATAGCAATTAGGGAAGTAGAAATAAATTACTTCCTTTGTCCCAAAACATAACAATTTATACAATTTAAATTTTATCCCAAATATTACAATTTTTACAGTCTTTCCTCTTAAATCTTCCTAATTTACCCTTATCTGGAGTACTAGTTGTATTAGTTGTATGTAATTTGAGTCCTAGTTAAGAGTACTAGTAGTTTGTGCTTTTTTTCTTATATCTTTAGAAACGGCTATAATTTGAGACACACAGCGAGTATTTCTGAAACAAAAATGAAGAGAGTTTTTTTATCAGGGAGAATCAAAACAAACTGCAGTTCAATCAATGTCGCATTAGATATAATTTCTACAAGGCGCAGTCATCGAACAGAATTTCTTCGCATGGGGTAGCAGGGCAAAATCAATGACGGGACCAAACAAGAACATTAATCTAGTGACAGGGAAAAGATCACACATGCAAAATTAATGGAGGGACGGAAAAACCTAGATGACCATCTTGGTGTGATGTGGTGTGGTGGATTCAAGAACTAACCACATCTAGTCGAGAAACAAACCCCACAAAACACTACTTCGTTCACAAATCAGTGCCCTGCAGGCATGTTTGAAATTTTTTTTGAACAGTATAATTTTTAAAAAAATATGAAAAAAAGTTTTTAAATTTTAAGAACGAGCTGTTTTTTACCTGTTTCATTGTTAATGCTTGATTAATTGTGCTCTAATGACGTTTTTCGTTTCCCGCGTCACGTTCAGGTTAAGCTGGAACTGCAGATTCGAACGGACAAGGGGTAGTTCGCCCAAAATCCAAGAAGCGGCACATAATCACCATCGAGTTTCCTCTTCGCTCCCAACTTTTGATGGAGCCGGTCGGTACCATGGAAAAAAAACTAAGAAGCATGGAGGAAAGGAGACCAAAATGCGGCTGGGGATAGGAGTACGGGCGTGCGCGTACCTTTGGAATCGCCTGGAAGAAGACGCGATCGGGTGCCTGCAAAGCAAATCAACCCGCTACTCTTCCATGGGGAAGAAGATGAGGAAGAGGAGAAGCGATTTCTTGGTTCTTATACTACTAGCTGCGCAGTGGGACGGGATGCATCTTGCATTGAGGGAGGAGGAGGCGGCCGGTGGGTGGAAAAAGGTAATTCCATTTTAATGTCCCGTTCGAGCCGGATTGGACCGGTGATCCATACGTTTAGAAATTCAATAATTTATATAATATATTTATATTTATATTAATTACAGTGTAAAGTGATAACAATGTATCATTGTATCATGTTATTAGATTTGTTTGGTTAATAAATATAATGTATTCTGTTTATACGATAGTGTTTAGTTGATAAGTATAATGTATTTTGGTAACGTAATCTGATACCAGACCGGTTAGAGTGTAATAGGTTAATTACTAGGTTGTAATCTGATTATGTGGCATCTAATACCAGCACGTTCAAACCAAACAAAATATAATATAATTAGTTTACACTGTAAACAGATAACACTTGAAATAAATCCAACCAAATGTCTTCTAGGTTGTAATCTGATTACGTGGTATCTAATACAAGCACGTTCAAATCAAACAAAATCTAATGTAATTAGTTTACACTATAGATGACACTTGAAATAAATCCAACCAAATGGCTTCGTAGAGTTATACACATAAGAACAGTTAAATATTAATTATTAATAAAATGTATTAATTATCAATACTGATTATTACTAATCAACACCGATCTTACTTGATAACTACTCAGTAATGACATGGTAGAATAATTATTACTAATGATGGATTAAGGTTAGCGATTATGAATATAGAAGTCTGATCTGATTATTTAGGCGAAACTCCTTATTCAATATCTTTTAGTGATAATTAATATAGTAGAATAATCATCGCAAGTAATTAAGGTTAGCTAAAACAGAAGGCATGATCCGATTATTTTAGACTAATTAATCTCCTTATATAGCATCTCACGGAATAAGGGCAATCGCAATAGTTATATTTCAAGTAGCATTAAAATGAGATCTACAAAAAGTTGATATTTGTTATTGTTATGTGCACAATATAAAAAACTAAAAAGGTGATATTAAAGTGAGCTCAATTTATGGTGGGACCCACAAAAAATAAGCAATTTATTGTTTATGGCCACACCATAAGTTTAAAGTGCATCTTAAGATTTTTTACTTATCGTGTGACTCTACAATGTATAAAACCAGCAACAATACTAATTTTAATGCTTAAAGTCAAATTTTCTTGCATATTATGGATGCCCTAAGGCCGCAGCCAAATTCTCTTGCGATGAACTAATAGTTGCTAGTCATTATTTATTATTATTTATTAATAAAAGTTACCATGCCTATTTATATTGAGTTTATCAAGTTTTTTGCCACACTTAGGTAGCCAAAAGAATTTTATCATATTTTTTAAGTTATTGATATGCGAAATCAAAATAAATATTTTCACAACTACGACAACAATCAAACACCTAATAAATTAATCAAACTTATAACCTTGTATGTAGCAAAACTTGTTTCTTAAATAACATAAAAAATCCAGTTGTCACGTTGAACCAAAAGGATGGAGTTAAAGTCCCTTCCAGTGAAATGATTAGAACATTTTTACACTATTAATTAGTTGTAAAAAGATAGTGTGATAATGGATTTAAAAAAGAGAGAAATTGTTTCTCATGTAAAAAAACACCAGGACTAAGAAAAACAATAAGGAATTGGCGAAGAAAATAAGAGGAAGAAAATCAATATAGTAATAATTTATCTCGAAAAAAATCATCCATTAAAAATATGGTTTTATATATAATATCTGACACATAAATTATTTGACAGTGACTTAAGAGTCATGGTAGGCAGCACAAAGTGGGGGCCCACCGCGGAGTGACACAGACACGTCGCAGTTTCCGCTTATGGCAAGAAGGACAAAGAGGGTAACCGACCCCACTTCGGATTCTTTTCTTGTGTACTCCGTCCAGCTCAGTGCTCCACTGCTCCTCCGTTTGGATATAAATTTACCATTTTTGATTTAGCTCATGAAAGGATACAAGCATTTGTATGTGGGCTGGCTGGTGCAAATGATCACCAGCAAACCCAACACAGCATGGAGTAACATCAGATTTTGAGGGTGTTTGGAGCAAGAGGCTAATACAAAGTGACTAAGGCCCTGTTTGGTTTTCATAGACTAAAGTTTAGTCCATTATTTTTATGCACTTTTAGTCCCAAAACACCCAAATAAGTGGACTAAAATTTGGACTAAAGGCTTTAGTCCTCTAGTCCATATGAGATGGACTAAACTGGACTAAAGTAAGATTTGTACACTTCTACCCCTTATTAAAGTGTGTTGGGAAAACTCATGCCTCTTATTGCAAGGGTAGAATAGTCTTTGTTCAATCTATTTATGAGATTTAGTCCATGAAATCAAACATGTGATGAACTAAACTTTAGTCCATAGACTAAACTTTAGTCTTTGGACTAAATGAACCAAACAGGGCCTAAAATTTAGTCATTTATGCTAAAAATCTAAACACAAAGAGCTAAAAAGGTTGAATTTTTTTAGTCTCATTAGCCTCCAAGGAGGCTGCTAAGAGGGGCTAAAATGCTCCTTTTTCTTCACGTACCCCCACCATGCATGCATGCATGCATGAAAAATAATGGGCAATAAATGAGGGGTATTTGATTCATTATCCACACCAATAGGAGGTGACTAAAATTTAGTCATTGATTTTAGGCCATATTTGGATGATCTTGCTTATTTTTAGGGACTAAAGTTTAGTCCTTTTGTTTGGATGTAAGGACTAAACATCATTTAATGAGGGTTCATAAATGAGGATAGTGTGTGCATGACACTTTTACTCCCAATAAGCAACATCTAAAAGACTAATGGACTAAAGTTTAGTCCCAATAAGCAATCCCGTTTGAGATTTCAAGAACCAAATGAGACTAAATTTTAGTCTCTAAAAATAAGCAACCCGAATTCAAACAGGACACAAGTAGAAACCGTACATTAACCACTTAAATCCAAAGATGCCCTTAAGTCGGGCACACGCAGAAACGGTGCCCAAAACCAAACAAATCACACGAACAGTAAATGATCGATCCTACTAGTCACGCAACTTCTGATAGCAAAAAGGGCAGACCATGAAAAGCCCCAGACCTCCCACACACATGAGACAACACATCATGTGTGTGTGAGAGACAGAGAGAGAGAGGATTCAAGCTGGTGCTGGACTGCTCGGTGTGTTGTTAGTGTCAGGATGCATGTGCGTTTTAGAGCAAGAAAGAGTAGGAAAGAAAGAGGCCCCAGCCGACAGAAGTGCAGGCACAACACAGCTTCCGTTCCAGGCAAGGAGCGAAGAGATGCCGCAGAGGCCAGAGCTGTTTTTTTTAGCTATTCCATTTATCATGGACCAGTCCTGTGAACACCGTATTCAGCTTTCGCCCTTCCATTTATTGTGGCATTAGCGCGTGGACAAGCCGAAACCGGTTCCCTCTGAGGGCAGTCACCCCTCGCGCACCGTCCGATCTTGATCGGACGGTGCGAAGCCCCCCTCTCTCTTTCCAAAGCCCTCTGCGAAGTGGGTCCCACCAGCGCGAAGCCCCCCTCGCACAGCCGTCCGATCAAGATCGGAGGGCTTCGAGGGGTGACTGCCCTCTGCAGTCGACCTCGCCGACTGCAGAGGATCTCATTTGGGACAAGCCAGCCACTGCAATAGACCAGCAGCAGTGTGTCACTGTTAGGAATGATACAATGCTGGATTTTTTTTGAAATGATATATTTTTTTAAAATAAATTTCAAATTTGGTACACACTTTTGAAAAATTACAAAATTAATCTTCTGTCGGCTGATGAAGTGTCGATCTAGTGTTTTAGGCCATAGATCGACACTCCAGCGTTTGAAACACCGACAGAGCGATAGATCGGTCGATGAAGTGCTGATCTAGAACCTAAATCTCTAAATCTTAGTTTTGTAATTTTTTAAAAACATACCCAATTTGAAATTTGATTTAGAAAATGTATCATTTCAACAAAAAATCCAAATGGTATATACATATGGGAACAATCTTACAAGCGTGTATCTGTTAGCTAAACAGGAACATGCATCAATGGCGGACTGTACTACTGCCACAAGCAAAAGTCTCTTGCCGATGAACTGATGATGTGGGCACGTCGGTTTGAATTGGACCATAGGAGCCTCGTCATATACACTCTCTACACTAGCACAGTGGCACCACCATCACTCACAATTCTTCCGAGCATCATCTCTCAACACTGCATACCATTGTTTTCAGTTAAACAATGTTCTTTTTATGCTTAACTTAATCAAGAATCTTATTAAGTGGTTTCACTTTAGATAATCATGAAGGACCATAAAAACAAGAAAATGATAATTAGGTACAATAGACATGGTGACCTCTATCCTTGCTAATGGTCGTTGCCCACCTTATATTACATGCTCTTGTAGTTACCACACCTTCCTCCACCTGACTTCGAGCTTAATAGCATCTAGCGAGTGCATCTAAGGTGATATTTGATTTGCTCAAGGTAATATAAATGATAATGAAATTAATTATAGTGTCAAGTGATAATAATGTATCATATTACTAGATTTATTTGGTTAATAAGTATAATGTATCTTTTTTACCTTACAATGTTTGGTTGATAAGTATAATGTATTTTGATAATGCAATTTGATACCGGTCTCGTTAGAATGTAATGGACTGATTACTAGATTGTAATCTGATTACGTGGCACCTAATATCAGCACATTCAAACCAAACAAAATCTAACGTAATTTATTTGCACTGTAAACAGATAACACTTAAAATAAACCCAATAAAACACCTTCTAAATTTATATAATAAAACATCAATAGGCTCTTGTGTCTTGCATGTCAATTAGGACACTATGAGCCTGCTTGTTTTAGCTTCTGGCAGCTGTAGCTACTTCTAGAATCTGAAGCTGAAATAAGTGGTCTCGATTCTGGATTCAAATTGTGAGAATCAGTTATTACAGAATCTATAAATAAACTAGAATCCAAAAATTGGAAAAACACTAACTTCTTCATATTCTCACCGGCTAGATACTTAGACTATCTAGCTACTCAAACTAGCTAACTACTAAAAATCTCTAATTGCAAGAAGCTCAAACAAACATGCCTATGTATGTATCTTGCTATATAAATCTACTACTCAAGTAATAAAGCTTTTGAGTTGATACTCTGTGATATCTTGACCTGCTTGCACTTCCCTAGCATCTCTCGCTATAAGTATTATATAGTCATTCTAGATGATTTCACCCACTATCCATAGCATGATAATAATTTTTACATTTATAAATTGAACTCACTGATATGGATTACAAACCAACAGTAAACACAAATTCAATAAAGAAAAGAAAAGCAATCAACAACTATTGGTGCTAGCTCTTATTCAATACCTGCTACCTAGCAGATAAGTTGTGTTATGGTCTGGGAGTAAATAGAGCTCCCACCGATGTGATCTAGTTGTAGGAATCGCTAGAGTGTTGGTAGCGTCGCTGTTAAGCAAGACCATCACATCTGCCATTGTAGGCCGATCTGCTGGACTCTGTTGGACACACAAGAGGCCAATGTTGATGCATTTTAGCACCTCCACTTCAGGATAGTTCCTTCCTAAGAAATGATCTATCACCTCCGTGATAAGTCCCTCCTCCCAATGCCGCCATACCTACCATTAGTTACATATAGATCTTTAGTAGTAATAAGTATAATAACAATAATGTATGAAATGCTAGTACAATGATCGTTGTTGGGGGAATAAGTTTTCCCTTAAACAAAGGCTAAATGACGTCAGCCTCCGTAGGCCTCCGGCCCAGAGCGTGACACTATCGAAGTAGATCTCTCCCACCGAAGTTATTTCCAAGCAGCAATCAGTCCAAGTCTCCGGGCTCCCTTCGGAGTCCTTCGGAATCAAGCCTCCAGACTCACTTCGGAGTTAGCTTCCGGGCTCCCTTCGGAGCTAGCCTCTGGGCTCCCTTCATAGCTAGTTTTCGGGCTCCCTTCGAAGTCCTCCAGAGTAAAGCCTTCGGTCTCCTTTCGGACCTAGCCTCCGGGCTCCCTTCGGAGCCCTTCGGGGTCAAACTTTCGGGCTTCCTTCGGGGTTCCCCAGAACCAGCCTTTGGATCCCTCTCCGGTCCCTCTCGAAACTAAATCTCTAGAAGTACATTTGAAGTTTAGTTCGGAGCATACTTCGAAGTCCAACTCGAAGTGCCCTTCGAAGCCTTTGATGCAGTCTCCACCCAAAGAGCTCCAGCCACTACCTTGAACCAAGAAAATATTTTAACTCCGCTACAGTGTAGAGCCATACCGAGGGCCCCTCCGCCCCTAGTATGTCGTTTAGCTGCTCATAAGTGACGTTTATCTGACACGTCTATAAAGCTATAAAGTTGTTTGTACAGTAGTCTAGTTTTTTTCCCTTCTTGCCCCTATAAGGCCTACAACCTGTAGAGGGCATTTAGGTCTTTTTCTTTGGCCTGCGTGCCTATAAAAGTAGGGTCATGCCCTTGTAATAGACTAGTTCAGTGGAGGCAAAACTATGCCAAATCCACTGTAGAATGGATGTAGGGCTATTATCCCTTAGGTGAGGCCTGAACCAGTATAAATCATTTCTCCTTCTGAGAGAACCCTTCGAGGTTCATTATATTTATTATATACTTAGAAACCTGCTGTAGCTAACGCAATTGCTACAACAGTTGGCATCGTCCATGGGGAACCTAGTACTAAAAGCTAAGTTCTCTACCGCTGCCTGTGTCTCGAAGTGCGCTTGAGGAGGGAGCTTCGGGGTCCTCTGGCTCCGCGCACCCTTCGGTAAGGGGCTTCGAGTGCAGCTCGAAGGCATTTTTCGCCTTCCACCATCCCTCGTGCCTCGGAGTGCACCCTTAGGCAAGGGGCTCCTGGCGCGCGCCGAAGGCCTCCAAAGCCCTAGGGGCTACGAGGCAAGCTCTTCGCTCTCGCTTCCCGAGGTATGTACACGGCTCGAAGCCTCGTTTTGTTGTGCAAATTTGTAATTGTTTCAGTAAATCATCGAAGTCCTGCTTCGCCTTAAAATCGAAGCCTTGCTTCTCCTTTAAAGCAAACTTTGCTCCACTTTATTAAAAATCGAAGCCTTGCTCCGCGTTTTAAATCGAAGCCTTGCTTCACTTTATCAAAAATCGAAGTCTTGCTTCACTTTAAAATCGAGGCCTCACTTCGTCTTATTCAAAACCGAAGCCTTGCCTCGCTTTAATTAAAAATCGAAGTCTCTCTTCGCTTTATAAAACTAAAGATTTGATGTGTCCTTATCAAGATCAGAAGTCAAGGCAATCGAGGTTACCGCTTTGTATTGATGAGGACCAAAGCACTACTTCGATCTATTTAAAACCGGAGCACCCCTCCGAAGGCTACACAGTGCCTCCGGGCCCGTAGCAGTGGGATTTAGGACTCCCTCGAGCGACGACTGGAGTGTCTAGGACTTCCGGGCGACAGTTCAATGAGTCCGAGATTCTAGGCTCCGGCCTGATGCATCTTAGGGTCGAAGGTGGCCCAGGGTCGTAGGTGACCTAGAGTCGTAGGTGGCTCAACCCATCGTAGGTTCGGTGAATCCACACCAAATATCCCTCTCATTCATTACAGGATCAAGCTCAAGAAGCCTTGCTTCGCTATATGAACACGCACCGAAGCCTTGCTTCGCGTGACGTGATCTAATCTAAAATTTAAGCATATCGAAGTCATGCTTCGCCTAAAATCTAAGTGCGTTTCGGAGCCGTGCTTGCGCATATTATCCAAATCCAAGCATGCTGAAGCATGCTTCGCTTAATTTGAGTACGATGAAGCCTTGCTTCGCTACAAATTAATGCGTTCGAAGCCCAAAAAGAGGCCTTCGCTTGACGCGATATAAGCGTCCGAAGCCGCCAAAAGGCGCACAACTTCGCATTCTTAATTGCTCGCACCAGCAACGACTAAGTCCCTAGCTGCCACACGCAAGGGGGACCGAAGTATGTATGCGAAGTGTGCGAATGAAATGCGCAGTACGAGCATGACAAGCTAAACGTTCGAAACAATCAAATCATGCGAAGCATGCAGACGAAGTATGCAAATACAATAAATCTCGTTCATTGAATGATAATTGAGAAGTATGTTACAAATACACTTCGAAAACAAAATTATGAGCAGTCTGTATTTAAGCCTAGGAAAAAGTGATCTCGAGGCCCCGACATGTTCTACCCTCGCTTGCTCTTCTTCCGGGCAGGGCCCCCTCGGCTAGACGAAGCCCCGTCGGAGCCTATTTTCTCGCGGCCGGACCGTCCATGCTCTGAGGCCCGCAGACCTCGCCTTTCGCCCTGCAGGTTTGTCCAAGTTTGGGATGCAGGCGGTGCTGTGTCGAAGGCAGAAAAGTCTAGGGCTTCGTCATCTGTTAAGGTCGTACCTGAAGGTTGTGCCCCCTCGCCACTTAAATCTACTTCGAAACAACTTAAGTTTGGCGAGGAGGAAGAACTCCGAAGAGGCTCCGTCTTCACGGCAACCAGTAGCTCCTGGGCTACTTCAGAAATGGCTTCGCCCCTAGGACCCCTCGGAAGCTTAAACCGAGGGGGGCCTTCGGACCTAGCTACTTCGAGCACCACCTAAAGCTGGCGAAGCTCCTCAGAATCCTCAAGTACTTCGATTTCAACGTTCGAAGGCTGATCTTGGGCAGGTATAAAGTACCCCCGCATTTATATTAATAAATTGATGAGTTGTTTATAAGCCTACAGCTAAGAATTACAAGGAGCCTAAGGAGGTCTACACCTTCGGAGGCGAAGGCTTCGACGTTGAAGGCTGAGCTGGCGAGGTTTGTGCCCTGGCTCGGCGAAGGCGAAGGACCCGTTGGAGGTCGAGGACTGCTTCGCAACCTTGGGCCTTCCAAGGTTCCTGAAGACAGCGCCACGCTCCACGGACGTCTGAAGGCGGCGCAACCAAGTGCTGGCCTCCGAAGGCCACCGGAGTCGCCAAGGTTGTCGCCTTGAGGTGGTTGCACCCCGCGTTGTGAAGCATCTGCAACACTCCTTGGCCCGCCACTCAACCAACCATCAAAGCGAAGCCCTTCATTGACGTCTCCGCCGTCGTAGCCACAGTCCGTAGGAACTCGAGGCAATCCCCGATCGGGTCTTGAGGGTTGAAGTCTGGGGCCTGGGACTCAGTCCCCAATTGCTCGAGGACTACAGTCAAGCTCGAGGTGGCTTCGTCGACCCCTCGGACCACGAAGCTCTCCAGGCAGTGGCCGACTGCGCGAAGTTCAGAGCACTCCGCCGCTAGCTTCGCCCTAGCCTCCTTCGAAGCTCGAAGTGTCGCTTGAAGTTTGTTGGTTTCTGGGAGCATGCTGAATAGCGTGGGCCTCATGGCTCCAGAAGTGATGAGTCATTGTCAACGATAGTCAAAGAGGACAAAAGAAGAAGAGATCTACTGTTTCATGGCCCCGTGTGACTCAGGTACACGGGCAGCAAGCGACTGTCGGGCAGAGGAGGCTGCGAAGTCGGGCTGGCCCAATCCGGGTACATGGGCCAGAAGCAGTAGAAGACCCACTGGGCTGTTGACCAGGGTTGACTCAGGTACACGGGCGGTGAGTGATTGCCGGGCTGAGAGAGCTGCGGAATCGGGCCGGCCCAATCCGGGTACCTGGTGCAAAGCCGGTGGAGGCTTTGTCAGTTTCGGCGCAAAACTGACAACCGTTGATCTTGTATCCGACTGTCCAGAAGAGAAGTCGTAGTCGCTACGAAAGCTGAGCTTCCGGATAAGTCATCTGTAACTCTAGGCCCACAGTCAGTCGGTCGTGTCTGTAAAAATACCTAAGGGCAGTAGAGTCTTTTCCTTTATTATTGCGTCTGTAAAAACCCTAAGGGGCAGGTGGAATGTTCCTAGTGTTGGGAGCCTATAAATAGGACCCCAATCCCTAGGGTTTGGACTACCCTTTTGGCTGAAATCAATACTACTCCTTTGGGTCACTTTTTGTCTCTTGCATTTTCTCTTTCCCTTCCTGTTCTTGTGTGCGCCTCCAGGAACTGAGTTGCTGTTCATCTATTTTATTCCCTGCTGTTAGATGATTCTATTCCTACTGTTTCGTGTAATGCATTTCATTTATTGGCTTTGAAATCTTCGGTTTACTCACAACGATTTTCTTCCTGGTTGTGAAGGCTTCGTTTTGCTTCTGTTCCTCACGAGAAGAGTACTAGTTCTTGCTGTTGCAAGTAGTACTGCTGCACTGTAGCTACAGTTCTCACTGCCAGCTTTTTACCTTCTATTGCGCAATTTTTTGATCGAAGTTGACAGGCTCTAGCAACTTTTCTGGCTGTTTTCTGGCGAAGCCCGCTCTCTGTTCGAAGCCCCTCAGCTCCGTGAGGCAGGCTTCGATCTAACACTTTTGAAGGCTTCGTTCATACTTCGAACCATTGTTTTGTGTCCTGTGTTGCTAGCTTCGAAGTATTTTCTGAACGGACAGCATCGCATACTTCGAGCGACGTTGCGAAGGTACTCCGGCCCTAGCTGTTCGAAGTCCACACTTCGTTAGGATTCGAAGTTGGCTTCGAAGCTTGTCTTTCTGATAGGCTTCGTTTTGATTTCTTTGTGGCGTGTCAGCCTTCGCTTCTCTTTTCGAAGCTTGCTCTTTTCGAAGGTAGAGTGTAGGCTTTGAATTTGGTATCTCTGTCGTGTGACAGGCTTCGCTTCTTTGTTCGAAGGTAGTCCGTCTGTGAGTTGCATTCGAAGTTCTCTGTTCGAAGGCTTTGGTTCGAAGCACTCTGTTCGAAGCTGTGTCCGAAGCCTTGCCTTCGAAGTACATACTTCGAAGCAGGCTCCGGCATTGTCATACTTCGCTTCGAAGCATACTTCGCTCCCTTCCCCTTCGTACTAGGCTAGACCAAAAACACCTTCGGCATCTTCGACATGCTTCGACACTGACCTCCGAAGCAGGCTTCGTCACCAACCTTCGAAGCAGGCTTCGACCAACGAAGCAATCTTCACCATCATCTCCGAAGCAGACCTCGACAGGCGAAGCAGGCTTCGCCAAGTTCCGAACAGGAGACAAATTTGGACAATAACTTCTCATTTCACCTTACATGTACTTAGATCATTTCATTGGGAAGTTTAGTCCTCATATACAGTGTTCTTCTGCCTAGTTGCACTTCTTTAATAGTAATCTGTTTGACATCAGTTGCTTCTAGGTTAGATACCTTTAGACTTAGGCCTTCTGTTTATTTTCTGCTGCTTAGTCTTTTGAGGTGCGTTGGGTATTGGGAACAGGCCATTGATTCGAAAGAATTTTTAAGGCGCCCATTCACCCCCCCTCTGGTCGCTACTTTCGGTCCTACAAGTGGTATCAGAGCGAGGTTAGGGTTTTTCCATACCTTAATCGGTTCTAAACCCCAGTAGTGACTATGACGTCTCCTGGCAAGGTCCCGTCCTTGGAAGCCTATGGCTATAATTATTGGAAGACTCGCATGCGAGCCTATCTCATGAGCCAGGGCTCGGACATATGGGACATTTGTGTTCACACCACGTTTGTCATTTTGCTAGTCGCTGAGCATGGTACTGCTGGTATCATTGCTCAGCATCTGAGCAACAGTAAGGCTGTGAACATTCTGTTTTCTGGTTTAGGTCCCACTGAGTTTGAGCGTGTGAGTCATCTCTCCACTGCGAGAGAGATCTGGGCTACCCTCAAGGCACACCATGAGGGGACAGCACAGGTCAAGACTCGGCTCTATCAGACCTACCGTCGTGAATATGAGAATTTCACACAGAAGCCGGGTGAATCTGTTGAGGCTTTGTTTGGTCGTTTTCAGTCGATCATAAACAAGCTTCGGGACAACAAGGCTGAGGGTGCTCAGTTAGTCTCAGATCACGAGCAGGCGGTCAAGGTTCTCCATACCTTGGACCCAAAGATCTGGGAGATCAAGGTATCCTCTATCGTTGAGAGCACTTCTTACGATACCTTGACCATTTCTGAGTTATTTAGCAAGCTGAAGGCCACTGAGGTAGATATCCAGTTGAGATCAAATCTCACTGGTTCTGGATCAAAATCCCTGGCCCTTGCTACACCTTCTGTTGATCCCTCTGCTGTGAGCTGTGCTGGGTTCTCTTTGATGTCTATCACTGAGGACCAGCTTGAGTCCTTGGGAGATGATGATTTGTGTCTGTTTAACAACCGGGTGCGTCGTGTTTATGACAAGAGAATGTTCAAAAGACACGGCACAAAATCCGGATGCTTTGAATGTGGTGATCAAGGATACTTCATCGCCGACTGCCCCAAGTGCAATGGATACAAGAAGGGCACCGGTGGCAGCTTCCATGACTCCGGCAAGCACGAGAGCTCATCCTTCAACAAGGGCAAGCCGAAGACTCGTTTCTTCAAGAAGGCCCTGAAGGACTACCGACGAGAGAACAAGAAGCGCGACAAGGCCTTCTTCGCCGAGATGGAGAAGAGATACTCCAAGCGGTCCACGTCTTCTTCCTCTTCATCGAGCTCAAGCGATGAGGAGATCGCCATCAGGAAGGGGAAGGACAAGGACGATCCGGCGGGCCTCTGCTTCATGGACTTCGGAGACAAGCCGAAGAGCCGCTCACACCAGCGCCGAAGATCCCGCAAGAACTTCTGCTCAATGGCTCTTGGGGATAAGGAAGAAAAGAGCTCCTCCGACGACTCCGACGATGACGACAACAAGGTATCATCCTATGAACGAGAAATTGTTGATTTACTTGAGAACAATCGTCAGGAGTTAAAGTATCGGGAAAAACTGCTTAGGGGGGCTAAGAAGAGGATAGACGAGTTAGAGAGTGAGCTTGCTGTAGCCAACGACAGAATTGAGAGTCTATCTTCTTCCCCTTGCTTGGGTGATAGCAGTGAGTGCCCGAAGTGTGAGGTGCTTCTGTGTGACTTGTCGACTCTGAAGTCCAGGTACACAGAAAGGGTTGATGAGAGGGATGCTTTGGCCATTGAGCTTGAAAGCGCTCAGCTGGAGCTAAAAGATGCTCAAGCCACTGTCGTCGCACCCTGTGTTGATTGCCCATCTCATCTAGCTGCCTTAGCTGAACTGAAATCCAAGGGTGATGAACATTTGGGTGATTTGGAGAGGTTGAGAGCTGAGCTTGCCCAGACTAGGCTAGAGCTTGAGACACTGTCAGTTCCACCCACTGTTTGTGAGAACTGCCTGTCTCTTAGAATGGAATTGATTAAGCTGAAAGCCGAGAAGTCTGTCCAAGTAGAGAGTGAGTGTGAGACCTGCTTGTCTCAGGTGGAGGTTCTAGCTTCCTTGAGAGAGGAGCTAGCAGATTCTCAGAATGAGAACTTTTACCTCCGTTCTATCCTGAGTTGGATCAGTGCCAGAGAGCCACAGCTTGGCATGATGATCCAGCAATTCAAGAGGCAGGATGGGTTTGGGGTAGGTTACACCTACACCAAGGCTGACTTTGAGAGTGCCATTAGCCGGGCAGTGGAGTGGAGTAAAATGACTCCTGAGCAGAGATACCCCAAGACTCACTCCACTGAGACCTCCCAGGCTTGTCAGCCCAAAGATGGAGTGATTCATGAACCACCCAAAGCTCCACCCAAGAAGCCTATCTGGGTTCCTAAGCCCAAATACCTCCACTCTTCTCTTGACTCCCTTCCTGGACCTTCTCAACCCAAGAAGACTACACCTAACACCACCAAGCCCAAACATCCCAAGCCTCAACCACATCCCAAGAAGCCCACATATCATTGTGAGTACTGTCAGAGAGACGGGCATCTTGCGGAGTTTTGCTTCAGGAGGAAGCGAGTTGAGAGAGCAGAGAGAGCTCGTGGTGATCAGGAGCAGTTCTACCAGCAGGGTGGTAGACTGCGTGTTCCTCGACGCGGGGAGAGGCTGGAGGCTAGGCCGCGTCGTGTAGGTGGTGGTAGAGGAGACGACTTTCTTGCCCGTGCTCCAGTTGGTGGTGTCCGTTCCGGCAGAGTTCCAGACCGTGTTGGCTACGGTTCTGGACCTCATGGCCGCAGGGTTAGGCAGAACCGAGGGCCGCGTTTTGGTCCAAACTCTTTTAATGGTTTTCGCTTTCCATCTTTTGAGCAGATGGCTCGACACTGGTTTAGCTCTTTTGCTAAACCTGGTGTCGGACCATTTGCTCCCACTTACAGCCACTGATTGTGCAGGACCGAGGACTAGAGGATGTTTGGATCATGGACTCAGGATGCTCTCGCCACATGACGGGACATCGCAGATGGTTCTCCAGTCTCACTCCCCTGAGCTCCAAAGAATATATCACGTTCGGGAACAACGGTCAAGGGAAAGTAAGTGGCATAGGCTCAATTAGCATTTCAGATCATTTCTCTTTGAAGAATGTTGCTTTGGTTAAAAATTTGAATTTCAACTTGATTTCTGTTTCGCAACTTCTTGAGGATGGTTTGGAAGTGCGTTTTAAGAAGGGCAATTCTTCTGTGATTGATTCTAGAGGGTCCTTGGTTTGTCAGATTTTACCATTCGGTAAAGTTTTTCGAATTGACTTCTCTAGTTCTTTTGGCTCTTCTCGCTGTTTGATTGCTGGATCCTCCTCTGAGCTCTGGAAGTGGCATAGGAGGTTAGGTCACTTGAGTTTTGATCTGCTAGTCAGGTTAAGCTCTATGGACCTCATCCGAGGATTGCCCAAGCTTAAGATGGAGAAGGATCTAGTTTGTCATCCCTGTCGTCATGGGAAAATGGTTGCCGCTTCTCACTCACCTGTGACTCAGGTGATGACTTCGTATCCGAGCGAGCTTTTACACCTGGACACTGTTGGTCCAGCTCGGGTACGTTCAGTCGGTGGGAAGTGGTACGCACTTGTCATAGTTGACGACTTTTCTCGTTTCTCGTGGGTTTTCTTTTTGGAGTCTAAGGATGAAACTTTTCAATTTGTTCATGACCTGATTTTGAAGCTGAAGAATGAGAACAATGGTCGGATGCGAGCAATTCGCTCCGACAATTGCTTTGAGTTCAAGAACTCTCAGTTCGTCAGCTTCTGTAGTGATCAGGGTCTGGACCATCAGTTTTCTTCTCCTTACACTCCCCCACAGAACGGCATTGTGGAACGAAAGAACCGCACGCTAGTCGAGATGGCGAGGACGATGCTCGATGAGCATAGGACTCCTAGGCGTTTTTGGGCTGAAGCCATGAACACGGCTTGCTATCTGGCCAACCGCATCTTTCTTAGAGCTTACCTTGGTAAGACATCATATGAACTGCGGTTTGGCAGACAGCCCAAGGTGAGCCACTTGCGAGCGTTTGGCTGCAAGTGCTTTGTGCTCAAGAAGGGAGGGCACTTGGACAAGTTTGAGTCTCGTTGCTGGGATGGTGTTTTTCTTGGCTACGCTTTGCATTCTCGAGGTTTTCGTGTTTGAAACCTCGAATCCCAGCTGCTTGTCGAGACTTGTGAGGTTTCATTTGATGAGTCCTTGCTTTCTTTGACTCCTTCTTTTGAGCTTTCTGGTGATGATGAGCTCGGAGAGTCCATCTTTGAGGAAGATGAGGATACTCCAGCTGCTGATGAGGGTGGGCCTTCTGCATCCCCCGCAGAGCCCACACCTTCTGAGACTTCGACTGATGATGAGGGCGGACCTCTGTTCACTTCTTCCACTACGATCGAGCCACCTCAGTCGAGTCCAGAGGTGCTAGCTGCTGACTCTGGTGAGGTGACTTCAGATCACCAGGGAACCCGAGCAGTTCAGCGTGATCACCCCTCAGAGCTCATCATTGGTGATTTGACTGAGAGAACTTTGCGTTCTTCTGCCTCTCTTGCTGTGTTTGCTGAATTTGCGTTTGTTGCATCATTTGAGCCCAGAGACGTTTCTCATGCTCTTTCTGACTCTAATTGGATTAACGCTATGCAAGAAGAGCTTGAAAATTTTGTACGCAATCGGGTTTGGACATTAGTTGAGCCACCACCAGGATGCAACCCCATAGGCACCAAGTGGGTATTCAAGAACAAACAAGGTGAAGATGGGATTGTGGTGCGCAACAAGGCTCGACTATTTGCCCAGGGTTATTGCCAGAAGGAAGGTATTGACTTTGAAGAAACCTTCGCTCCTGTTGCCCGTCTTGAGTCCATTCGTATTCTTCTAGCTTTTGCTGTTTCGAAGGGTTTTAAGCTTTTTCAAATGGATGTTAAGAGTGCTTTTCTGAACGGGTACATAGAAGAGGAGGTTTATGTTAGGCAACCCCCCGGTTTTGAGAACCCTAAGTTTCCTCGACATGTTTTTAAGTTGCACAAAGCTTTATACGGGTTGAAGCAAGCCCCCAGGGCTTGGTATGACCGGTTGAAGCAATTTTTGTTGGGGAAGGGCTTTGTGATGGGTTCTGTGGACAAAACTCTCTTTTTGCTCAGAGTTGCTTCAGACTTCTTAGTTGCTCAGATTTACGTGGACGATATTATTTTTGGCGGTACTACTGATTCTCTTGTGTCCAAGTTCTCTGAGCAAATGCACAGTGAGTTTGAGATGAGCCTCATGGGTGAGCTCAAGTACTTCTTAGGGCTCCAGATCAAGCAGACCAAGGACGACACCTTCATCCACCAAGGTAAGTACACTCGTGATATGTTAAAGAAATTTGACTTTGGTGGTGAATTGAAGCCGCAGATGAGCCCGATGGGCATTTCTGGGGGTCTGGACAAGGATGAGAGCGGTGTCAAGGTCAATGAAAGGGAGTTTCGAGGGATGATCGGTTCGCTGTTGTACTTGACGGCAACAAGACCGGACATACAGTTCGCCGTGGGACTGTGCGCGTGCTTCCAGTCTTCACCACGCGCGTCTCATCGGCAAGCTGTCAAGCGTATCTTCAGGTATCTTACCTATGCACCTGATCTTGGTCTTTACTATTCAGCATCATCATCTCTTGATTTATCTGGCTTTTCGGACGCTGACTTTGGTGGGTGCCGGTTAGATCGCAAGTCGACTTCCGGTACTTGCCAGTTTCTTGGTTCTTCTCTTGTCTCTTGGTCTTCTCGAAAGCAATCTGGAGTTGCTCTTTCGACCACAGAGGCTGAGTACGTAGCTGCTGCTAGCTGCTGCTCATAGTTGGTTTGGATGATTTCCACTCTGCGAGATTTTGGGTTGTTCTTTCCTACCAGAGTTCCTTTGTTTTGCGACAGCACCAGTGCGATTAGTGTAGGGAAAAACCCATGTCTCCATTCAAAAACCAAACATATTGATGTGCGCTTTAACTTCTTGCGGGATCAATATGAAAAAGGTGTCATTGACCTTGTTCATGTTGATACCCATCATCAGTTGGCTGATATTTTCACCAAACCCCTAGATCAGTCTACTTTCGAGCGTTTACGAGGGGATTTGGGTGTTGTGTATCCTTTTTAGGATATTTTGCGTCAGTTTTCCTTCTTCTTTACTCTTTTCTTGAGTCTTTCTGTGTGTGTTCATATCTTGCATATTCACATATCACACTTTTGAGCTTGCTTCTGTTATATGATTGAACTGCTTTACTTATTCTAGCTGGTACATGCTTTTGATTACTTGTCGATGATCATGCTTTGCTTCAGTTCAAATGATATGTCTGATATCTGTCATATGCATGACTTTTATGCTTTAAAATTGAAAAATGATCACCATTGTTTCTGGTAACTAGCATGCGTAAGATGAATGTTCTTGCTATCTGTTACATGCCTTGTGGCTAGTTTCTGACTTAGATGCAAATATGCAACTTGGACATCTGTATGCTTTAAACATGGAAATGTGCTATAAAAATGATGAAAATTCGAGAAAAATGAAAATTCCATGCCTTTTTGTGCATAACTTGAAAAGATCCAGGTGGGTTTGCTTTGTCGCATTACATTTGTTCTGGACTGCATACCATAGCACTTTGGTATGAACTAGGACAATGTAGTGTATGCCAAGACCAATGTCTTAAGCTTCTGATGGTCCAGATCTGGCCTAGGCTTGACTTGGTCAGTCAGCATAAGGTTTGACATGCAAATAACCCCTGGCAAAAATATAAAAAAAAGAAGGGAAAAAAAAGCTTGAAAATTGAAATGATAACAAGTTTGCTGAAGCACTTTGTTTCTGAACAAAGCTTATCTTGGTAGATATCAGTTAGCTTTTGCATCTCATGTTTTACCTTGCTTGTTTTACTAGGAAATGTGGTGATGCTTTCTGTTTGCAAAAACTGAAAAATGCGTGCTAATGACTTTCTTTAGATATCATATGTTGCACTGATCATGCCATGTGTCTTAGACAGTATCTCTTTTGCTATACTTGTTAGATGCTGTAATTGCAGTCAATCATATTTGAGAAGCATGCTTTCTACACTCCTTATGCACTCCAGTTGAATTCACTGCATATTTTGAGGGGGAGTTGCATTTCAGGGGGAGTCTGTGTCTCTATTGAGTGCTTGATGAGATCACTTGTCAACAAGGGGGAGAAAATTTGGGATCAGAGTTTAAGGGGGGAGTTCTTACTCTGTTGATATCCTTGTTATTCTGAAATCGCACTCATTTTGAGCTTTTACGTTTTGGTTAACCATAAAGACCGCTTCTTGCTTTTGTTCGGCTTTTGGTCATTAGGGTTAAACTTTTTACCTTATTTTTCTTCTTCTTTGTTTTCTTGTGTTTTGTTTTCGTGTTTCCATATTTGTTCGCAGGTGCTGAAGAGCTGAAAAAGAGGAGTGTTGACAATGCACTCATCAAGGGGGAGATTGAGGAGCCATGCTGAATAGCGTGGGCCTCATGGCTCCAGAAGTGATGAGTCATTGTCAATGATAGTCAAAGAGGACAAAAGAAGAAGAGATCTGTTGTTTCATGGGCCGCGTGTGACTCAGGTACACGGGCAACAAGCGACTGTCGGGCAGAGGAGGCTGCGAAGTTGGGCTGGCCCAATCCGGGTACATGGGCCAGAAGCAGTAGAAGACCCACTGGGCTGTTGACCAGGGTTGACTCAGGTACACGGGCGGTGAGTGATTGCCGGGCTGAGAGAGCTGCGGAATCGGGCCGACCCAATCCGGGTACCTGGTGCAAAGCCGGTGGAGGCTTTGTCAGTTTCGGCACAAAACTGACAACCGTTGATCTTGTATCCGACTGTCCAGAAGAGAAGCCGTAGTCGCTACGAAAGCTGAGCTTCCGGATAAGTCATCTGTAACTCTAGGCCCACAGTCAGTCGGTCGTGTCTGTAAAAATACCTAAGGGCAGTAGAGTATTTTCCTTTATTATTGCGTCTGTAAAAACCCTAAGGGGCAGGTGGAATGTTCCTAGTGTTGGGAGCCTATAAATAGGACCCCAATCCCTAGGGTTTGGACTACCCTTTTGGCTGAAATCAATATTACTCCTTTGGGTCACTTTTTGTCTCTTGCATTTTCTCTTTCCCTTCCTGTTCTTGTGTGCGCCTCCAGGAACTGAGTTGCTGTTCATCTATTTTATTCCCTGCTGTTAGATGATTCTATTCCTACTGTTTCGTGTAATGCATTTCATTTATTGGCTTTGAAATCTTCGGTTTACTCACAACAATTTTCTTCCTGGTTGTGAAGGCTTCGTTTTGCTTCTGTTCCTCACGAGAAGAGTACTAGTTCTTGCTGTTGCAAGTAGTACTGCTGCACTGTAGCTACAGTTCTCACTGTCAGCTTTTTACCTTCTATTGCGCAGCTTTTTGATCGAAGTTGACAGGCTCTAGCAACTTTTCTGGCTGTTTTCTGGCGAAGCCCGCTCTCTGTTCGAAGCCCCTCAGCTCCGTGAGGCAGGCTTCGATCTAACACTTTTGAAGGCTTCGTTCATACTTCGAACCATTGTTTTGTGTCCTGTGTTGCTAGCTTCGAAGTATTTTCTGAACGGACAGCATCGCATACTTCGAGCGACGTTGCGAAGGTACTCCGGCCCTAGCTGTTCGAAGTCCACACTTCGTTAGGATTCGAAGTTGGCTTCGAAGCTTGTCTTTCTGATAGGCTTCGTTTTGATTTCTTTGTGGCGTGTCAGCCTTCGCTTCTCTTTTCGAAGCTTGCTCCTTTCGAAGGTAGAGTGTAGGCTTTGAATTTGGTATCTCTGTCGTGTGACAGGCTTCACTTCTTTGTTCGAAGGTAGTCCGTCTGTGAGTTGCATTCGAAGTTCTCTGTTCGAAGGCTTTGGTTCGAAGCACTCTGTTCGAAGCTGTGTCCGAAGCCTTGCCTTCGAAGTAAATACTTCGAAGCAGGCTCCGGCGTTGTCATACTTCGCTTCGAAGCATACTTCGCTCCCTTCCCCTTCGTACTAGGCTAGACCAAAAACACCTTCGGCATCTTCGATATGCTTCGACACTGACCTCCGAAGCAGGCTTCGTCACCAACCTCCGAAGCAGGCTTCGACCAGCGAAGCAATCTTCGACCATCATCTCCGAAGCAGACCTCGACAGGCGAAGCAGGCTTCGCCAAGTTCCGAACAGGAGACAAATTTGGACAGTAACTTCTCATTTCACCTTACATGTACTTAGATCATTTCATTGGGAAGTTTAGGCCTGATATACAGTGTTCTTCTGCCTAGTTGCACTTCTTTAATAGTAATCTGTTTGACATCAGTTGCTTCTAGGTTAGATACCTTTAGACTTAGGCCTTCTGTTTATTTTCTGCTGCTTAGTCTTTTGAGGTGCGTTGGGTATTGGGAACAGGCCATTGATTCGAAAGAATTTTTAAGGCGCCCATTCACTCCCCCTCTGGTCGCTACTTTCGGTCCTACAGCGTCGAAGCCCCAACGACGTGCTCCGCCACTATGATTGCCTCCTCCAGAGGCCTTACTTCACGAGTAGCTTCATCAAAGTTTTAAGTTAGTACAATTTGTCTCAGCGAGGTACGAAGATGAAGAAATCGAAGTCTTACCAAGGCGCTCCGTCGACACTTTGCTTGGGCCCTTTGTGTCCGAAGGTTGAAAGAGACCCTTCGGCCAAGATAGCGCGAGGGGATTGAGCCAAAGGGTGATGAACTCTTCTACGAGGTCCCTCATGCTCATCCCCAAAGCCACCCTCCGCAAAAGCAGGATCCTTGACTGGAGGACGTCGGGGCTTGTCTTTACCACGCCTTCGCGTCGGTAGGAGATGAGCGTGTTGGTACTCCAAAGGGGGGAGTTCGCGCCCACTGAAGCATAGAACCATTCTTGGTCCCACTTCGAGTACCATTTGCTGTTGATGGCCCTCGCTGGGAAGTCGTCTTGATACTCCTTCCGAAGCTAGAAGTTGGCACTCTCGAAGGACAAGGCCCTCTTGACGCGGTCTGCCCCCTTCCTTTGCTTCGGCTGGCAGTTAACATCATGGAGAGTGACGAAGACGTCTGCGCGCCCCTCGCAGCCTTCAGCCCTCATGGCCCACTCGAAGATGGCCAACCTCACCACGGAATTAGGAGACAGATGAGGAAGCTCGAAGTTATACGCCTTCAGCACTTCGCTCAACATGTCCACCGCTGGCAGCCTGAGGCCGGCCTCGAAGAACACTTTGAAAAGTACAACTTGGTCAGCCCGAGGCCTCAGTATGGCCTCTGACTTCGCAGGCACCCAAAGCTGGA
This sequence comes from Zizania palustris, assembly GCA_019279435.1. NCBI lineage: Eukaryota > Viridiplantae > Streptophyta > Magnoliopsida > Poales > Poaceae > Zizania > Zizania palustris. The sequence continues at coordinate 72,983,074 of JAAALK010000079.1, read as the reverse complement.
TCTCCTCCGATACCTTTCCTTCGCAAACTCTTCGGATGGACTCCTCCGTTGAAGCCGAAGCCCTCAACTCCAACGTCTGCTCGAATTTGTCTGACAGCGACCGAAGGTCCCTCGGCCCTAGGCGTCTTGCTGCAGGCTTCGCCGCCACCGCTTGCGCCTAGGCAGAGCTCGAACTCGTGCCCAGGGTCAAGGCCTTCTTCGACGCAACCTTCTTCGGCATCTCGTGAGGCTTCGGCGCAAAGGACGCTGAGAGGCTGCGAAGCTAGCTTTGTGCAAAACTAAGGGTGAACAAGGAGAGCGAAGGATGCTAGGAGTTGAGAAAGAAGCAAATGGGTGTGTGCCGAAGACGTGTGCGGTAAATCCCTTTTTATAGGTGGTAAAAATCCCGACGGTTCTCGTGCTGAAGTCAGGTGGGTCTGAGGCGAAGATGAAGCGAACCGACGCACCCCCGCACTACAACGGTCAATTTTATAACCGTTGAGTTGTTTGGTCTCCCCGAGGTCACCATGCTATTCGGAGCAGGCATTTATTACCTGCACAAGTCGAAGTCCCCTTCGGTCCAAGCTCCGAAGGCCTGTCTTCTCTGAAGTTGCATTTTTACTGTCATTTGTCTAGAGGCGCACGCACCCCTTCGCTCCAAAGAGCTGCATGCGAGGGGCTACTGTTGGGGGAATAAGTTTTCCCTTAAACAGGGGCCAAATGACGTCAGCCTTCGTAGGCCTCCGGCCCGGAGCCTGACACTATCGAAGCAGATCCCTCCCGACAAAGTTATTTCCAAGCAGCAATCAGTCCAAGCCTCCAGGCTCCCTTCGGAGTCCTCCGGAATCAAGCCTCCGGACTCCCTTCGGAGTTAGCTTCCGGGCTCCCTTCGGAGCTAGCCTCCGGACTCCCTTCGGAGTCCTCCGGAGTCAAGCCTCTGGTCTCCCTTCAGACGTAGCCTCCGGGCACCCTTCGCAGCCATCCGGGGTCAAGCCTTCGGGCTTCCTTCGAGGTTCCCTAGAACCAGCCTCCGGACCCCTCTCTGGTCCCTCTCGAAGCTAAGTCTCTCGAAGTCCATTCGGAGTTCAGTTCGGAGCATACATCGAAATCCACCTCGAAGTGCCCTTCAAAGCTTTTGATGCAGTCTCCGCCCGAAGAGCTCCAACCACTACCTTGAACCAGGAAAATATCTTAACTCCGCTACAGTGTAGAGCCATACCGGGGGCCCCTCCGCCCCTAGTATGTCGTTTAGCTGCTCAGAAGTGACGTTTATCTGACACGTCTGTAAAGTTGTTTGTACAGTAGTCTAGTCTTTTTTCCTTTCTTGCCCCTATAAGGCCTATAACTTGTAGAGGGCATTTAGGTCTTTTCCTTTGGCATGTGTGCCTATAAAAGAAGGGACATACCCTTGTAATAGACAAGTTCAGTAGAGGCAAAACTGTGCCAAATCCACTGTAGACTGGATGTAGGGCTATTATCCCTTAGGGGAGGCCTGAACCAGTATAAATCATTTCTCCTTCTGAGAGAACCCTTCAAGGTTCATTCTATTTATTATACACTTAGAAACCTGCTGTAGCTAACGCAATTGCTATAACAATCGTGTATTCGTTTGAGTTTAGGAGGTTAGCAAGGATACTCGCAATGCTTATTATATCCTCATTTTGCTGTGAGAAATATGCTCCGGTGTTTCTTTGACCTGTCACAATCTCCATAACGAGAATGCCAAAGATAAACACGTCCGATTTCGTAGAGTATTGCCCGCACATCATATATTCAGGAGCCATGTAGCCACTACATTAGGAAGGAGAATATTGCATGGTTAGTCTCATCGTTAGCTCTGCATAAGAACAAAACACCGGGCGGAGTTGTAGATCACTACTCCGTAAAAAACAAAAGCACAAACAGATTAAGTGGTGGACTTAATTACAATGTCCCAGCAATGTGTTTGGTGATGCTCGAGTCTGGTCCTGCCCAAAGAGCTTGGCGAGTCCAAAGTCCCCAATCTTAGGGTTCATGTTTGAATCCAACAAGACGTTACTAGGCTTCATGTCACGATGGACGATCTTCTTCTGGGAGTTCTGATGTAAATATTGTAGTCCTCGTGCTACACCTTCTATGATTCTAAATCGTCTCTCCTAATCTAGTCGTCTCCTTTGCTCTTCATCTAATTAAAAACGGTGATTATTACTGTACACAAAAAGAATAGAGTACATCTAGAATTAGAGGTGTAATCGTTGATAGTACCAAAAAGTAAGGTATCAAGGCTTTTGTTGGGCATGTACTCATAGACGAGCATCATCTCCCCCTCTTTTAGGCAAAAAAGACAAGACGGACAAGGTTCCTGTGATGAAGTTTTGCTACTAGAACAAGCTCATGTTTCAGCTCTTCTAGCCCCTGGTTTGAACCCTTGGACAACCTCTTCACCGCTATTTCTTGTCCGGAAAGAAATCCCTAAACATTTTTTTCAAAATCACTTTAAACATAAATATTTTGAGTAGGGATAGCACTGGACATAAAACTCACATGTTAATAAACCCTCCCCCTCACAAATTAAACATGCAAAACATCCTTAAACTTACGTCCATGATGCCCACAAGTTTCAAACCAAACTTTCCAAAATCTGACAAAAAAAGCAGAAGCAATAGCACTGTGCAATAGCATAAGCAGAAGAAGAACCAATAGGAAAAGTAGAGTCAGGGGTGGCTCTAGGGTTAAGTTAGGGGTTGCTAATGGGTTAGGCCTAATTTTAAGAAAAATAAAAAATATTAATCAGATAAATAGATACTCCCTCCGGTGTATAAATAATAGTCGTTTTAGTGTTTAGGTGAGAGTGTACAAATATTAATCATCTAGTCAACCGAAGCGTATCTCTTCTTCTCCCGAAGCGTTTTTGGCCATAAAAACACTAAAAAAATGAGGCATGTGTGGTCACCAGAAGTTAAACTTGGGTGACACCACTAAAATATTGTCTCGGTAACCAGTTGGAATAGCTTGTGTTGCTATATTCAATATTACATTGGTATGTGTAATCCTGGTTAGCAGTGGCGTTAGAACAGTGGCGGAGTACTGGTTGCCTGCCGCTACAGTGGGTGTTTGTAGTAGTGTAAGACGACTAATATTTGTATACCGGAGGGAGTAAGGGAGTAAGTGTTTAGTATCCGAATCTATAAACACTTGAATATAAATTTAAATTTAAACCCATGTCCCTGCAATTGTCATCCCTATTTTGGAAGATGTGGGTGGGTTCACCCATTAGGGCACATCCAGGCCCTTTTGATTCACAAATGTTTTTATTGATTCTCTATTAGTTTTTAAGTTGTTCCTTAAAATTTAAGAGTAAAATTTATTGGTGGTTCTGTGTTCATGAACTTTAAAAAAACATTTTAATTTAGACCTATAAACTTATTAAATGTTCCATACTAGACATCCAAAATCCAACATAGCACCCAGCAAGCACACAAGCCGACACGTGTCTAGTATATATACCATAAAGCTGGTCATAAACCATGTAGCTGAGTGATGACGAGAAGACCGAGAAGAGACGTGATGCTTCGTTTTAGTGACGCAACGAATGACCGGTCAAGTAAACTAACCATGTTCGTTAATATTTCAAGCATGCGAGTGTCTACGCACAAGAATCCCGACAATTTATGTCGGTCAAAGCTAACGGAAGATAGTCCTTTTTCGACAGAAGAAGCTAATTTTTATCGGTAAAAGTTTAACTTCCGTCGACATATAGCCGACGAAAGCGGTTCGACGGAAATTAGCTAATTTCCGTCGATCGTCGACGAAAGTTAACTAACTTCCGTCAGTCTTTAATGCTGGTCGATGAAAGTTATGGTTTGTATACCGGGCGGGGAAAAATGCCCTCTAACTTCCGTCGGCCACTATGAAAAGCCGACGAAAATTAGCTTAACTTACGTCGGGTCCTGTAGGCCGACGGAAGTTAATTAACTTCCGCTGGTTTTCGAAAAAACCGATGGAAATTAATAAGAAGATGTACACTACATAAGGGATATAGATGTCTAAAATACACAATAAAATACAAAACAATTTATTTTAGAAAATTCTTGATACAATACTAAAACGATTTATTTTTTGTGAACCGGTTGATAACTTAACTAAAACTCACACGCACACAACTCAGCGTATACCCATCCATAGATTTCAATTCTTCGTACCTCCCTGTTTCTTGCTCACAAAATAATAAACAACTAACACCGCTCACGGATAGACGATTATGCGAAGCCGATGAGCATCAATATAGAGGTGACTCAAGTTCACCCCCGTAGAACATTAGGAAATATCTTGTGAAATCTGCAATCATGCAATCGTGCGATTTGCTGCATCTAATCAAGATCAAACGGTTACATATAAAATCTATTACTTTTTTACTTTTTTCATATGTAACCGTTAGATTCTTGATTGAATGCACCAAATCGCATGATTGCACAATTATACTGGATATTTCCCCTAGAACATGGTTATCCACCTCGGACCTCATCAGGTTGTACATTGAGTCGACGATATGATCCTCCATGCAACCCAACGTGCACAGCACGAACGTATTCCTCCACTGGCTCGTGAGGTCGTTTTTAGCTATTCCACTCGATCAGGACCAGCAGTTTCCTTTATAAACTGAACATCTTTTGAATAGTAATTTTTCCAACTATAAATTGAACTCGCTGATGTGGATTATCACAATGTCAATAAGGAATAGAAAAGCAATAAAAAAACTATTGGTGTCAGCTCTGGTTCAACAACACCTACTACCTGGCAGACAGTTGTGTTATAGTTTGAGTGTAACCGGAGCTCCCAGACCTGTGATGTGAGTTACCATTGGAGTTCTCATCGAACAAAAATGTTGGTCTGGTTGCATGAATCGGTAGAGTGCTGGTAGCGTCACTGTTAAGCAAAACCACCACATCTGCCATTGTAGGCCGATCTATCGGATTTTGCTGGATGCATAGGAGGCCAATGTTGATGCACTTCAGCACCTCCACTTCAGGGTAGTTCCTTCCCAAGAAATGATCTATCACCTCTGTAATATGTCCCTCTTCCCAGTGTCTCCAAACCTACCATTAGTTACATATAGATCATCTATCAGTAGTAACAATCATAATAATGGTAATGCATGAAATGTTAGTACCATGACACATAACATTTTTGTGTATTAATTCTTCTAAGTTTATAGGCAGTTAGTAGGGATACTCACTAGGCTTACTATATCTTCATTTTGCTCCGAGGAAAATGGTCGGGTGTTACTTTGGCCTGTCACAATCTCTATAACGAGAATACCGAAGCTAAACACGTCTGATTTTGTAGAGTATTTCCCGCGCATCACATATTCAGGAGCCATGTAGCCACTGCATCATGAAGGAGAGTATTGCATGTTTAGTTTGAATGTTAGCTCTGCATAAGAACAAAACACATAACTAAGATGCATGTAGATCGCTATTCAATTATAAAAAACAAGCACAAATAGATTAAGTGCTAGGCTTAATTACAATGTCCCAGCAACATGTTTGGTGATGCCTTGAGTCTGATCCTGGCCAAAGAGCTTGGCGAGTCCAAAGTCCCCAATCTTAGGGTTCATGTTTGAATCTAGCAAGACATTGCTCGCCTTCATGTCACGGTGGATGATCTTCTTCTGGGAGTCCTGGTGTAGGTAAAGCAGTCCTCGGGCTACGCCTTCTATGATTTTAAACCGCTTCTCCCAATTTAGTCGTCTCCTTTGCTCTTCATCTAATTAACAAAAATGGTGAGTATTACTGTACACAATAAGAATAGAGTACATCTAAAACCAGAGGTGTGACAATAATAGTACCAAAAAGTAAGGTGTCGAGGCTTTTGTTGGACATGTACTCATAGACGAGTAGTTTCTCCCCTTCTTCCAAGCAAAAACCAACAAGCTGGACAAGGTTCCTGTGATGAAGTTTGGCTACTAGAACAAGCTCATTTTTCAGCTCTTCTAGCCCTTGGTTTGAACCCTTGGAGAGTCTCTTCACAGCTACTTCTTGTCCAGAAAGAAATCCCTATACAGTTTTTTTTTTCAAAATCACTTTAAACATAAACATTTTTAACTAAGGATGACACCTGGCATAAAACTCACAAGTTAGTAAACCCTTTCCCCTGCCCTCTTACAAACTAAACCTCCAAAGCATATTCTCAAACCCACATGTGTGTTACCCACAAGTTTCAAACTAACCTTACTTTCAAAAAACCCATGGGGTTAACCCAATAGAAAAAGTAGTAGCAATGTATAGTAGCATAAGCAAAAGAAAATAAAACTAGTAGCAAAAGTAGAACCAATGGGGTTAACACGTGTCTACCGATTTCGATCCAAACACACACCCGATTCGATACTAACCAAGTATCCAAATCCGTAAACATGTGAACATAAATTTAAATCCAAACACATGTCCCCTCAGTGCACATTCAAGCCCTTTTAGATTCACACATGTGTTTATTGATTCTCTATTAATTTTTTAGTCGTTCCTTATAATTTAATAGTAAAGTTTATTGGTGGTTCTATGTTCATGAACTTAAAAACATTTTAATTTAGACCTATAAATTTATTAAATGCTCCACTAGACATCTAATATCCAACCACTAGACATTCAAAATCCAACGTACTAATAAAAATATTTTATATGATATGGACTACAAACAATCCTAACAACCTGTAATCCACTCAAAATCGTCTTCTTTCCTTATTTACCATTAAAATTCTAATATGCAATCTATGAATAGTCCAAAATGACTTTTGTCATGTGTCCTTTTCTTTTACTTTCATGTAATACATCTGTTTCCGAATGTAAGTCATTCTGGCGTTTGTCAGATTCATCTGTATCTAGATTCATTGATATATAGATGAATCAAGGCAAACACTAGAATGATTTACATTCAGAAATAGAGGGAGTATCATATAACTAATCAAGCGTTGTGAGATAGGATAAGGACGGGCATATCACCGATGAGGAGGGAGGCAAGAGAAGGGGATGAGGTTGAGAGATAGGCCCAGGGGCAGTTTTGCCATTTTACATAAAACAGCAAAGTTCAGCCTAATGACATTGGTTTTCTAACTGTGCTACAATTTTGTTGGCACAAAAGGGTTGAAAAAATTTCTTTGGTGGCAAATAAAGGAATAGCATGTTTTTGATAGTAAATGAGGAAATCATATCAAATATTCCGTCTGTTCTAAAATATAGTAATGTTTAAGCTTATTTACGTATATTAAGGAAATGCATAAAAGACTATAATACTTTCTTCAAGGTAGGTAAAAGCATCTCCATTGTACTTGTTATTTTTGACTTGCTATTCATAACAATAGCAAACCTTCCTATTTAAATTGACCTACTGTTTTGCTATTCACTTCAATGTACTTGCTAAATATGACTTTCTATTTGAATATAGCTATATTTTATCAATTTATATATATGCAAAAAATAAAAACAATTAAACAAGCTCAACATTCAATAGAATAGCAAGTTTGGTTGGTTTATTAGATATAACAAGTGTGGAGAAAAGAATAGCAAGCCCCTAAAATAACAAGTCAAGTAGCAAGTATAATAAAGTGGTTTTTTGAACCATACTTGCTATTTTAGAGGGATAGCAAGTATGATATCAAATACAATAGAAATGCTTTAAGTAGGTGAGTACAGGCCTAGGAGTGTTACTTGCATATGGTAGGGAGCAAAAAAGGAACTAAATAATTCCTTCTGCTTAGTTTATTCCATAACCCTGAAGGGGTACTTATAGTCCTAACACAATCTAATCTACTAACCTTATCTCTATCTTTAAAACATAAATAATCCTAACTAACTAATCTTATCTTAACTAATTCTAACTAATTATGCCAATGCACATAAATTGGAGCATGCTGAAGAGGAGATTTTGGCGGTTGAGGTGGGTCAGTCTGGGGAGGAGAAACCGGTGGAGCAGCCGGCGTCTTGGGCGACCGAGGAGAGATGAAGACGGCGACAGACCAGGCATCAGCTGTGTCAGCGGTGGACCGGCCGGCGCAGTAGGTGGAGACGGGCCCGGTGCACTAGGAGGCGACTGAGTGGTTAGACGGCAGCGACGGGCCCCCTCCCAGCGCCGGTGCGGACATGAGACCGAGGCGAGAAACTTCGCCGCTCAGCTCCATGCGCACCGCCCCGCGATGATGGAAGCAGCAACCGTGAAGGTGTTTCCCATCTGCGCGTCCCCCTTGCGCTACTGCCACCGCGATTGGCGACGGTGATGGCATGGTGGGGAAACCCGTCACGCCGTGGGGAAAATTCGGCAACGTGGAGGCCACCGGAGCCAAGCCTATGTATGGCCGGATGTTGGCAACAACATGCTGCAAATCTGCAAGAGCTTGCATATCTTCTGTGGTTGGGACGAACGTCATCATGACGTCGGATCTTTGGAACCTGACTACTTTGATACCAAATTGGTAGGGAGCAGGAAATGAACTAACTAATTCCTTCTGCTTAGTTTATTCCATACCCTAATCCTAACACGATTTAATCTACTAACGTTATTTCTATCTTTAAAATGGAAATAATCATCTTATCTTAACTAATTCTAACTAATTATGCCAATACACGTAACAGCGTACCTTGTAGACTGCGCCGAATCCTCCCTCACCGAGCTTGTTGCTTTCGTCAAAGTTATGCGTTGCCATTCGTAGTGATTCCAGAGATAGCAAACTTGACTCCACACTTTCGATATCATCCTCCGGTGCATCAGCTGGCAAATTTACGTGAACTGGATTAGTTGTTAATCAGATACTAATTAAGTTTTTAAAATATATCTTGAGATTCGTGCATGCCGAATCGTGCAGACAGGAGGACTCACGTATGGAGAAATGCTCTGCTCTTCGCGATCTGCTCCTCTTACGCATACCACATATACAAAAGGAAATTGCAACTACGATCGCAACCGCCGCTATCGGCAAGATAATTACCAGAATTTTGCTTCCTGAATTAGTCTTAACTGTATTGCTGTCTTTTTGCAGAGAAAAATAATTAGTCCAAAAATTTGACTAACTGAGCACCTGATTACAGTTTACGGTGCTAACTGCTAACTGCTGCTGTACAAACGAAATTTGAGTTCTTCTTCGTGTGCTAATTAATAGTTTTTGTAAAGACACAATTAAATGGGTTAGGTGTGTGCTTAGCTAACCTCCCGTAGTGTTCGGTTCCATTGCCGGCGTCGCCGGCGGCGGGAGCGCATCGGCCCGCAGTAGCACCAACGGGGAGCCGTTGTAGAACGCGTTAGGCTGCGTCTCGGACCTCAGGTTGCACCGCGCGCCAACGAGCCTCGCGCCCTTACCGTTCAGCGAGAATTGTGTCTTAAACCACTGGGACAGGAGGTCGTCGAGGCACGTCCGGTCCGGCACAGCGCCGGCGACAGGTCCGGCGAGCACTGCGCCATCGAGTAGATGCTAGGGAACCCTGGGTCGGTCCCCACCCACAGGCCCGTGGCGAATAGGCTCGTCGAGTTCTCCACCGCGTACCGCACGGTGGCGTTGAGGAGCTCGGTGACCGGCTGACCGCGCGGCTGTAGCCCGCAACATCTTTACTGGTGATATTGGTGCCGCTGATGAAGCCGGCCACCACGTTGGAGTTGTCCTGGGAGATGAGGAAGTCCTTCGCCGAGAAGCGGGCGGAGCAGACGTTGTAGACGAGGACCCCTTCCCTGCTTGTGTTGCACATCTGCTTCACGTCCTCGTCGATGGTGCATTTGGCGACGCACGCGGCGGCGCTGAGGTCACCGCTGCAGAGCACGAGCCCGTAGACGGCGTCCGGGGCGGCGCCAATTGTACCGGAAGCGAATAGAGTGTTCGAGGTGGAGAGGTTTCGCCGGAGGGTGGCACCGAGGCTAAGGAGGTTGGCTCGGTACGTGTTGCTTTGGGTGCCGCTGCTGCCGCTGCCGCAGTACTCCCACGGCTGCGCGGCGGCGACCGGGAGCACCAGAGCCGCCGCGAGGAGCAGAGTGGCATGAATCGCCGAGGAGTGGTGCCGCATGGCGCCGTCAGGTACGTAACGCCGCACGGCCGCAGGCTGCAGGCAGGAGCAGTGCAGCCGTGCAGGCGGTTTGGAAGAAAGCAATGCGGCGTCAAACCCAGCTAGTCACTATAAAAATATAGGAAACCGTGTCGACTCGTTCGTGTTTTGCGAATGAGAATAGTTACAGGTGTGTACGCACGTGCATGCATGGGCTGGACACGCTTGACAGGTCAAATCGGCTTCCAAATTAAATGAGTCAAGTCTCGGCACATTTCCATAATTCCATACATGTCCTTGGTATTAAACTTTATAGTCCGTTACATCGAAGGTTTACATATTATTTTAAAATATTAAATATATATTATTTAAAAAATTCATTAATAATCAATGAATTACTCGCGAGATGAATGTAATAAGTCTAATTATGTTATGATTTGACAATGTAATGTTATAGTAAACATTTACAAATCATGAATTAATTTGGCTTAATAGATTCGTCTCACTAATAATCTTTCAATTATGCAATTATTTTATAATTAGTTAATGTTTAATCCTTCAAATTGATGTCTAAACATCTGATATGACATGACTAAATTTTAGTCCATGAAACCAAACACTTTCTTTATTTGGCAAACTGCTCCTCTTCGCATAGCCGATGATCTTTGCGGTTGTATGATCTAAGCCACCGCTCAGCACAGGTTCAATGTGCAAAGGTTACCTCAATCACCATGAAACCCCACCGCCTCGCGGTACAAAGTGAGTTTCACCGCGCACGAAACCCCTTCCACAACATCGGATCTTGACTCAACAGCTACCCTCTTTCAGCTTCCCATCTATAGAACATCTCATTTTCTAGTTTCACTTATTTCATCAAAGCCTCCCGGAAACTTCCCTCCGATCCCATGTATTTTTAATAGTGAGCGTTTGTAAATTAGTATTTTGACCATGATGAATTAACAATATGAAATCAACCGAGACGTCGAGAGGAGAGGTTGAGTTTAAACGGTTCAATACATCTCATAGTCAAAATAGTACAAATATATAATAATCAAATAGTCAAAATAGTAGAAATGCGTGAGAACCAAGAAATAATATAGTACCAAATAAAGACAATGACTCGATGATACCTAATTATATGCAAATTACAACGAGCCTATTATTATATTTGATTTAGGCACCAATATTTGTCCTTTTTCATATCTTTAAACCATCTTATAATTTTTCGTTTCCGACCTTCATACAAATATTCATATGCAAAATTTGCATTGCTTGAACTTAAATAATAAGTGCAGTGTTCTTTTTTTCATATTCTGTTTAACACTTTACCCTAATATGCTATGAAGAATTTGATTATATACCTACTCTTTAGATGGAAATTGAGGATTTATCCACCATATCTCAATGATACGTAGGATTCACATAGATAAATTACATATGGGCCAGTAAGATAAATACTTAATTTTCATTTAAATTGAGAGTATACATTAATTTTTCCTACATAAAATTACTAATAAGCAGAGGATGGCAGGGGCGCAGTAGTATACCGGGTTCGGATTCCTGTTTGCCGGATCAGGGTGGCCCCGGGCGGCGCCTGGCCGCAAGGAGGCGCCGGTGAGGCGTGGGGCGACGCGCCGGCACAGGGGGCGACGCTTTGCCGTAGGGCCGCACCGCCACAGGTCCGCAAGCCGCATGAGGGCGCACCGGCACGAGGAGAGCGGGAGCGGGGGCGAGGGCGGTGCAGCGGGGCGCCGGGGTGGGGCGCGCGTCGGCGGCGAGCCGAGGGCGCCGGTGTAGAACGGGGTTATCCACCTCGGACCTCAGGTTGCACCTTGAGCCGGCGATCCTCCAGCCCAACGTGTCCAGCCCGAACGTCTTCCAGTGTTTTATCGTCGCATTTGCACGTGGACAAACCACTGCAATAGACCAGCAGTGTGTCAGTGTCACTATCAGGAATGACATAGGCCTGTTTCGATCCATAAATTAATGAACTAATAGTTAGTAATCAATTTCTAGTTTTAATTCATTTAAACAGTCTAATTAATTATTAAACTAATTGTTAGTTCGTGGGTCAACTAATAGTTAACCATTAGTCCATAAAAATGAACTAATGAGAGCTAATAGGGGGCCTTTATTCTTAATAATTAGCCGGTAGTCTACAAAAGTGAACTATCGAGAGTTAATAGAGAACACTTTACTCTTTTTTCAGCTATTAGTCTAAAGTACCTAAACAGATGTGAACTAATTTTTAGCTAATAATTAAGTTCTATCTAACAATTAATCTATTCAAACATGCCTGTAATCTCTATACTTGAAACCTCCCCATTTGCTCTATCTAAGACGAGCCATGTCACTTTTTTTCAAAAAAAATCCTTGACTTTTTATGTTAATTTGTTAAGGTCCTAGACCTCCACCTGTATTGTATACTCGTTGGTTTTGCAAAGAAGTCCCTGTTTTTCCTGGTAATTTGCTAAGCTATAGAGATTTTTTAGTCGGTGCTCACAGGTCACGGGCCCACGACTCACCTGCTCCCGTTGGTCTCACCGATCAGCACGACTCTATAAGAAACTATGTTGAACATCATGGAATTCATGACTTCAGAAGTAATGAGTGATTGTTAATAAAAATCAACAGAGAAAGATGAGGAGAAGAAACATGTTATATCTTGAGTTGCATATGACTCAGGTACACGGATGATGAGCGACTGCCGGGCACACGGTGACGCTGAGGTCACCGCGGCGGAGCACGAGGCCATAGAGGGCGTCCGGGGCGGCGGCAATGGTACCAATAGCGAAGAGAGTGGGCGAGGAGGAGAGGTTTCGTCGGAGGTTGGCTCGGTATGTGTTGCTTTGGGTGTCGCTGCCGCCGCAGTACTCCCACGGCTGCGCGGCGGCGAGGTGGAGCGCCAGAGCCGCCGCGAGGAGCAGAGTGGCATGAATCGCCGAGGAGTGGTGCCGCATGGCAGAAGCAGTACATGACTACAGGCTGTTTGGAAGAAAGCAATGCTGCATCAAAATATATCAGAGCGGGTGGACATGCGAATGATACACTTGCCAGCCCCAGAGTTGAATAGGCTAGACTCGGCTTACAGCTCACAGACCAGATGTGCACCGAGTTCGTGTGATGTCTAGGCTTATTTGGATCCGAGGGCTAAAATCAGTAATTAAATTTTAGTAACATATATTTTGATTAATTGACTAAAGTAGAAAGTAAAAGCTTTATTATTGCGCAAAATGACTCAAAATGGCGTTGTGCCGGACGTGTCTCAACGACCTCGTGTCCCAGTGGTTTAAGATGCAATTTTCGCTGAACGGGAAGGGCGTGAGGCTCGTTGGCGGCGACGGTGATGGTGGCGGCGACGGCGATGGCGGGACTACCTCCAGTCACACCATCGGCGAACCGTTGTAGAACGCAGCAGAGTCCATCTCGGACCTAGAGCTGGGAGATGGGCCGTGCTAGGCCGGCCCGGGCCGGGCCCTTCGGGCCAGGACCTAAAATGGGCCGGGCCGTTTTGGCCCAATAAATTTAAGGGCTGGGCTGGGCTGACCCGAAGTAGTGTTAGCCAAGCCCAGGCATGGCCCAAAGCACGTCGGGCCTGGATGGGCCGGGCCGGCCCAAAAACGGCCCTAACTTTGTAACATTGTTAGACTGTATCTTACCAGAGTTATGAAAATATTTATTTAATTTATCTTTGAATAATGAAAATTCTAATTCACATAAAATAATAGAACAACCTAAAAAATAGGGGAAATGAATTTCATTAATAATTTACACATGATATTAATTCATTAATACTACTTTCTTTGCACTCGAGCATATATATTTACATTTTCATTTGTCCTATATATGAATGACTCAAATTTTGATTTGTCTTACACATGATATAGAGCAAGGTATATTCAAATAGTAATTTGCATACTTTTTTATTTTTTAATAACATGTCTCCTCCTTGTGCATATGAATTATTTACCTATAGGCTTTTCTGGGCCGGGCCGGCCCAGGCACGGTCCACTTTAAGGGCCGTACCCGGGCCGCCCACTGGGCCTAACCTCCATGCCTAAGTCCGGCCCTTGTCCGGGTCGTGCCGGCCCAGCCCATCCATGAGCCGTACTAGGCCGTGCTTTGCATGGGTCGGGCCTACGTGCTTTGGGCCGGCCCAAAAAAGTCCAGCCCAAGTCCTAGCTCTACTTGGACCTCATGTTGCACCGCGCGCCAACGGCCCTCGCGCCCTTTCCGTTCAGCGAGAACGTCATAAACCACCGGGACAGGAGGTCGTTGAGGCACGTCCGGCACTGCGCCGGCGATAGGTCCGGCGAGCATTGCGCCATCGAGTAAATGCTAGGGAACCCCAGGTCGGTCCCCACCCGCTGGCCCGTGGCGAACAAGCTCGTCGAGTTCTCCACCGCGTACCGCACGGTGGTGTTGAGGAGCTCGGTGACTGCGCGGCTGTAGCCCTCAACATCTTTACTGGTGATATTATCGCCGCTGCGTACACTACCGGAAAACGGGCCTTTGCCGAGTGCCACGGCTTTGCCGAGTGCATTCCATCGGGCACTCGGCAAACATACTGAAAAATCCCCCGCCCAAAATTTTGCTGACGCCGTGATGACGGCCCGTGTGATTTTTTAGGTTTGCCGAGTGCCACTAACGGACACTCGGCAAACCCTAGCCTTCGCCGAGTGCCACGTGGGGCACTCGGCGAAGCCCCGTAGTGCCACGTCTCCCCCCCCGAGCCCCCTTCGCCGAGTGCCCCCCGTGGCACTCGGCAAACCCCTTCGCCGAGTGCCACGTGGAGCACTCGGCGAAGCTCCGTTAACGGCCACCCCGACCGTCAACCGGCTATGTTTGCCGAGTGCTATATGTGGCACTCGGCGAAGTCTATATTGCACTCGGCAAAGACTTCGCCGACAAGGCTAGTGCCGAGTGGGGTTCGCCGAGTGTGGCACTCGGCGAAGCTTTTGCCGAGTGCATTATGGGCTTCGCCGAGTGCCCTATGCACTCGGCAAATATGCCCAGTCCCGTAGTGGTAAGTTGGCCACCACACCGGAGTTGTCCGTGGAGACGAGGAAGTCCTTCTCCGAGAAGCGGGCGGAGCAGACGTTGTAGACGAGGACCGCTTCCCTGCTTATTGTGTTGCACCTCTGCTTCACGTCCCCGTCGATGGTGCATTTGGCGACGCACGCGGCGGCGCTGAGGTCACCGCTGCAGAGCACGAGCCCGTAGACGGCGTCCGGGGCGGCGCCAATTGTACCGGAAGCGAAGAGAGTGTTCGAGGTGTTGAGGTTTAGTCGGAGGGTGGCACTGAGGTTAAAGAGGTTGGCTCGGTACGTGTTGCTTTGGGTGCCGCTGCTACCGCTGCCGCAGTACTCCCACGGCTGCGCTGCGGCGAGCGGGAGCGCCAGAGCTGCCGCGAGGAGCAGAATGGCATGAATCGCCGAGGAGTGGTGCCGCATGGCGCCGTCACGTAACACCGCAAGCAGAAGCACAGGCGGTTTGGAAGAAAGCAATGCTGCATCAATCCCTCGCTAGTCACTATAAAAATATATCGAAGCGTGTCGCCTGTTCTTGGCGTCATGCGAATGATGACACCCAGGTAGGTGTGTACGCACGTGCATGTGTACTGTATAAGGCTGAACACGCTTGTCAGGTCAACTCGGCTCACTTACAGCCAGTGCCGGTCCTAGGATTTTGAGGGCCCTATGGCGAATTAGTGCCAACGGCCCCTATAGACCATAAACCTTATAATATATCGGCTAATTTTATTTGTATAAAAGAGTAACAAATTCAATAACATATTTTTAATTTAACATGTCTAATAATTATCAATAGCGAGAAACAATGTAGACTAAAAAACATTACATTTGTACTTGTATAACTAATATGATTACCTTAAATAAGAATAGAACTCTATCATATTTTCTTGCTTCTTATAAAAAGATATTTCTTCGGGCATTTCTTGATGCAAAATTATCAAGGACGGTATTGAGATTAATAGTGTCCAAGATATCTTTCTCGATGGTGCACATAGCCAAACCATTTAACCTTTCTTGTGACATAGTTGATCTCAAATAGTTCTTTAATAATTTCAATTTTGAGAAACTTTTTTCGGCAGAAGCTACAGTCATAGGTGTAGTTAAGAGAATTCGATACGCAACTGAAATATTTGGATAGCAATCTACATCCATAACAAACTTGAGAATCTCAGGCGCTGACATCAAAGAATCTGGCAAAGTCACTTGCAATTCTGAAAAAAATCATTGATCTCAACATCGGATGAGTTATCATGAGAAAAATTATCCACAAAAATCTTGTAGTGCGCCCAAAGATCAACTTCATCTAAAGATTTCAAATTTTCTGAGTTGAACAAGAACCCAAAGACATTATCAAATGTTGTCGTCTGCTCAAATCTAGTAGTCAATGAAACAATTGTATTATCAATCATAACTAGGAAGTACTCTTTTTTAAAGGAGTCCACATCAGATTGTTGTATTTCCTCGTCTTCATCCTGTTCATCAAAATGTCTCTTTCTCATTCGTTGATGTTTTGTAGGAAATATTGGCTCTATATCCAATTTAGATGCAATGTTTTTTGTTGTATCCATTCTAGAAATGAAACATTTATCTTTATACTTCTTAAAATATGATATGACACCTTCAATGTGTTTGAGAGTAGCATCTATACTCATAATTTTAAAATCTTAGGCTAATGACGATCTTGTACCAGTGTATATTGTATATATATACATATACATATATACATATATACACATACATATATATGGACTTGGGCCCCTTCTCAGCATGGGCCCTCGGCCATCGCACAATGTGCCCCCCCCATAGGGCCGGCCCTGCTTACAGCATTACCTATATGGCTATTTAAATTTAAATTTATATATTTTTATGAAAAATGAAGCTGTAAGAGATCCTCTAAATGAGTCCCTTTCCTAATCCATTCCCTAAATCACATTCATCTCTCTCAAATATAGGATTAATTTGGTAAGTTCATATTTTCATTTGCACATATTTTTATCTTACATGTACATTATTTTTTCCCGCACGTGTTGTTATAGGTTAGACAATACATATATTTGAATGCATCATAATTTTACTCAAAATTATTATATATTATAGACCATATTTGTAGAATTTTAAAAAAATAGAGATCAAAATTATAGGGAAATGTTGTAGATTAATTAATTTTTAGAATGAGATAGAGTTTAGGATGAACTCTATATGTAATTTAGGGAATAAATTTTAGGGCATCTCTTGGAGTATCTCCAAGAGACTTCCTAAATTTTAGTCTCTAAATCACATATAGGGATCATCCTAAACTCTATCTCTTTCTTAAAAATTAATTAATCTACAACAGTTTCCCTATAATCTCAATTCCTATTTTTAAAACCTACAAATATGGTCTATAATATGTAATAATTTTGTGTAAAATTATAATACATTCAAATATGTGTATCATCCAACTTATAACAACACATAAAGAAAAAAATAATGCACATGCAAGAAAAATATATATATGTACAAATGAAAATAGAGATTTACTAAACTAATCCTATATTTGAGAGAGATGAATGATAATTTAGGGAATGAATTAGGAAAGATACTCATTTAGAAAAACTCTTGGAGCTTCATTTTTCACAAAAATACCAAAATTCAAATTTAAGTAATCATATAGATAATCTATTAGAGATGCTCTTACCCTCGTGAGATCCAAAAGTCTTGGCTGATTTCCATCCCCCTCATCCATACTTTCTTTCATCCTTAGCCACTTCTCTAAAACATGGAAGAAGGATACACAGGATGGCAATCAACTCCTGGAAACCTCCCATGTGTTTCAACTCTGACCAAGGTTCTAGCGTTTGATCGAATCAAATTAGCTAATCAGATTTGACAATTATAAGCCCAAACTCTTTAAGCAACTTAATTAGTTTAGCCTTACTACTCACCTCGTTAATACTTATGCACAAACCTATAATTTATTCCTATATTTTAATACGAAGAGAGTAGTAATTTCTTTTAGGCCTGTCAAATTCCAAACGCTTCCTGTGCACGTGCAGCACCAAACCGAAGCTTGTAGCTCTATATCATGGATTTTTTTAAAAAAATATTTTTTTTAAAAAAAATCAAATTTGTATGACGATTTTAAAAATTTGCAAAACTAACAGACAGTCGGCACTTGAAGTGCCGACTGGATGCCACGTCAGATCCAGTGGTGCCGACTGCACCATGTCAGCACTAGTCGGCATTTGAAGTACCGACTGGACAAGTGCCGACTGCCTATTAGTTTTACAATTTTTTGAACTTGACATACAGATTTGAATTTTTTTTAAAAAAATATTATTTCAAAAAAAAATCATATATCATGAAATGACAAGTAATACACAAATTTTCAATTTATATGGAACAAAAACAAGCAGCACCAAACCGAAGCTTGCTCGTAGCTCTTGCTACCGGCAGATAATTTTGTTACGAGTGATTTTACATTTTTTTTTGAGATTGTACTAAAAGGTGATGTAGTTTTAATGTTAATTTTGATACTTGTAGTCAGTGTCTCACGTGCTAATTAAAATATATTAAAATTAACATTAAAAATTATGTACTTTTGTTACGCATGAAGATCTATAAAATGTTCGTTTTATTATGGTTTCAGAGTAACCGAAGATCCTATCGAAAATGTTGACCTATAAGCTGCATGAGCCGGTAGCATCGCATTAATAAGCAAAATCAAGACATACTTCATAGAATGATTTTACAATCTTTTAAGAGGTATCATAATTTTTAGCGTTCATTTCAATACCTTCTGATACCTCGAGTATCAAAAATTATTAGTAAAAATTCTGATACCTTTTAAAATACTGTAAAATTTTTCTAATTCATATGGTTCTGCTTGACGCATTAGGAAGCTGATTTTGACCCATTTCAGCACTTCAACTTCAGGGCAGCTTCTTCACAAGGAGTAATCCATCATCTCTGCAATATTTCTCCCTGACCAATGCCTCCGTACCTAGCATTATTCACATGTTTGTCTTAATTAATCGGTAGTAATGATATGTAATTATGTATGTTTGGCTATTTTGTAATTCCGTAAAGGAAACTAGTACAATGCAAGTAGTTTTTTTAATTTTAAGACGAATAAGAAAACATACCTTGTACATTATGATGCATGTCTTGTACATTATGATGCATGTCACTACAACAAAGAAGGCAAAAAGTTAGCTAACTACCGTCAGTTCCACGTGCCGACGGAAGTTATCTGCTCCTTATGCCACGTCAGCAAAACTGACATAACTTCCGTCGGTCAGGCATGGGCCGACGGAAGTTAAGGGTTTTTGCCACGTGGGTAAACCGCCTTAACTTTCGTCGGCTATGGTCAGCCGACGGAAGTTACATGATTTTTTTTGTTTTTTGTTCTCCTATTCACATTCACATCCAACAACAAAATCATAATTTCACATTCACATATCTAAAACATAATCACGCATTCACATTCACATCCATAAACACATTCCCATCCACATAAACACATTCCCATCCATAAACCATTCACAATCACCTCCACATAAACACATTCACATCTATAAACCATCCACATTCACCTAAATAAACTAAAGTCAATAAACTAAAATAAAATTTTGGTAGTAAAGCAAAACAACAAAGGATGAGACTTACCCATCACCTATAGGCGTGATCTCGATCTTATTTCCAGACGAAGGGACTACAGGTGGGGCGACTAGGTGGCTCATCCTGAAACGAGCTGAGGATGATGCTAATCCTGTATGAGCCTCTACGTCGGCCTAACCCACACCCTCCTCCTGCGCTGCACCCTCCGGGTCAACCTCCTGCCCCACACCCTCCTCCTGCCCCGCACCCTCCAGCTCATCCTTTGTCGCGCCCCGATTTAATAAATCAGGACTTTATTGAAATTCCATAGAAAATCAATAAAACAAGACGTTCATCACACGACCACGTACAATACGAGCAAATCATTCACGGTTCGTAGACCGCATTATTACAAAAGTGAATTAAAGATGAAGAGAAACTAATAAAACAAGGGTCCTAGATGAACGCCTCCTTCCAGTCTCGCCTTGACTGGGTCGCTACTCCAGACCTTCATCCTCCTCGTAGTAGACGGGCTCTGATGTTGTAAGTCAACGGGGTGAGTACAGATGTACTCCGCAAGCCACCGAATGCAAATATAATGCAAGGTAATAACAAGGGAGATAGTGGCTAATTTAGCGGAAACAGCATATTTGTAAAGCTTTAAATGAGAGCAATTTTATTAGTACGGAAAAGTAAACATGAGCATGTGTATCATCCTCTTCTAACTCGAGGGGTACAGTCAGCCCCACCTCGCTCAACAGTCCTTACGTGCCATGAATAACTTGAACATCCAAACAATGGTAAACTAACTGCGAGTAGTCACTCAACCCGCCCTTGACCGTGGGCTCGGCTTTTCGAAAAGATTAAGTTACTCTGATCAGAGATGTACCACTGTACCCACAAGGCACGCACTCATCACTTACACCAAAGTGTAACGAGATGACCCATTTCACGGGAACTCGTGCCAAAACCTTCCATATGGTTCCCTCCGACTCCACAACACCCTCTTATGGGTTTCGTATCGTGTCTCGACATGTCGAGTGCTCACCATACCCCCCCTTGAGCCTTCTTTGGTACAAGTCGCCCGCAGGCTAGCCCCTTGTACCCCTCCACTATGGTGCATAGAGCCGAAGGGTTCCACACTTCCAGTTAGGACTTACCCATTAGACTTGTGGTTGGTACGGAAGTGCTTTGCGACAGATCCCGCAGACCGGTCCTTATAGTGCCCCGGGTGCGACAAACCAGTGCCCGAGCTTGCACCCGGAACCCACCATACTTATAACCTAGCCAACTCCACAGAGTCCAGAGACAAGAATAACGGGGTATTTCATATACCAGAATCCATCTATCTACGACTCATTATTTTTATCCTATAGCAGTTGTGCCGGTACATTGGGCACTAGCTAATATAATATTTGTAGAGTGACAAGGAGTTAAGGCTCAATAAGCATGGCTTGGGTTTGCACACAAGGACGGGGATCTAATAAATAATAGTGTAGGGCTTGATCTTTGACTAATGCAATATTAACCTATGTGTTTTAGCGATAATTTATTAAAACATGGGCTCAATTATGATCAACTGTTTCCACAGAGGTGGTTGATGACTTGCCTTGCTCAGCAAAGGGTGAAGGAGGAACCTCGGGGTAGAACTCCTGCTCCTCGACGAACTCGTAGTCTTCTCGATACGGAAAAGTAAACAATACATTTAATAAACAGATAAAATCCACCAAATAAGCAATATTCATATTTGTGGGTGTTTTTATGTGAAGTAATATTTTTAATATTTCAAGGTTTTGTTCAAAACAGTAAAGTTTAATATTTTAGAATTTTCCCAATTCATTTTCTGTATTTTTAATTTTAACCCTAAGGGATTTTTATTCATTTATTTATTAATAATATTTTGAGTAACATAAGCATACTGTTTTTATGGCCTTAATGTTTAGAGAATAATATTCTGGTTCTAACAAAATTTGAATGGTGAAATTTGGAGTTAAAATGAGCAAGATATGAATTTTTGAAGTTTAAACAATTTTCTGGAATTTTATTTAAACTAAAAACAGTCTCTGGTCCACGGTGAACCAGGTTCACCGTGAACCCGTGACTATGCGCGTGAGCCGGGGTGATCAGGACCGTAGGATCAAGATCTAACGGTCACTAGCGGAGCGGGGCGCTTAAGTGAGATTGGAGGGCTCAGATTGCCCGATACCGGTCAACATCGGTCAAAGCAATCTGGGCCCTCGATCTCGGGTTCTAATCGTGGCCGTTCAGTCCGGATCGAACGGCAGGGGTGCCGTCCGGCACGCGCGCGGCACGGGGGAAGCCGAGGGCTTCGTCCCCAGCGCCGGCCGAACAACGGCGAGCTCCCTCTGGCGACGTCGATGGCCGAAGGCCCTATTCTTTGCCAAAAATGGAATGAGGAGGGGATGGCGGTCACGTTCGTACCTTAAGTGGCGATGGTTGGCGACGGACGGCGACGACGGCGAGGGGTAGACGAAGAAGGCCTTCGGGGAGCTCGTCGGCGACGATGATCCGGCGGTCCTCTCGACCAGTGGAGTCGTGGCCGAGGACGGGCGGGCCTCAGTGGTCACGTCGGTAGCGGTGGCTAGGGTGGCAGGGGTCCGAGGCAGCGGCGATTGCTCGCCGGAGGTGGAGCAGAGGGGAAATCCGAAAACGAGAAATGGGCGCGCTGGATGGCTATGGTTCGGGCTACGGGGGTGTGGATTGAGTGCGGTGAGGTTGAGGGGTTCTTATAGGGGGTCGTCGGCGTCCAATTGGAAGGGAACCCGAGGGTTTCCTTTTCTCTCCGGCGAGCTTCCATGAGTGCGGGTACCTGCCATCCAAGGTGAAAACGCGTGGAGATAAGGGGAAAGCGATCGCCGGGATTTGGCAAGCTAAGGCGTGGGCCCAGATCGGCGATTGACGGCTGGCAGGGGCGAATTCGGCAGGGGGGGCTCGTCGGCGATGGAAAGGGGGATCCCTTTCCATCGGGGAAGAAGCTTCCGACAGGTGGCCCCCACCTGTCGGCGGGCGAATGAAAATGGAAACCCAGACAAGCGGGCCATGGTTGTCAGAGGGAGAGAGAGGAGTGGCGGAGGCTGACTGGTGGGTCCAGGCGGGGCGCGGGCGGGAGGAGAGAGGGGAGGGTGGCGCCGACAGGCGGGCCCCTCTTGTCAGTGAGAGGGTGGCGATGGGCTGGGCCAAAAAGGCCGTCGGGGAAGGTTTTGGGGTTGAGGCCCATTAAGCTTTTTCAATTCTTTTCTGTTTTAAAATAATTCCAGTAATTCATTTATTTGATTAAGGGTTGAATCACTGTTGATAAAAATTTGTAAAAATTCCTAAAATTATATCTTGGCCTCTAGTTCATCTCATAAAATTTTCAAGTCCAGATTTTGAGCATTTCTCCCTGTTTGGCTTTATTTGGGTTCTTTTGGCGATTTTTCTTTAATAATAAATTCAGAAATGATTTATATAATATTTTCTTTTTTTTTATTTTATTCCTTTTAATTTTTGGGGTGTTACAATCCTATCCCCCTTACAGAGAATCTCGTCCTCGAGATTCGGATCAATCCTTGAATAGCTCAGGATGCTGTGCCTTGAGTTCATCTTCTTTTTCCCATGTAGCCTCTTCTATCGGATGATTGCTCCACTGTACTTTACAGAAGCGGATGACTCGGCTCCTGGTGATTCTTTCTTTGACTTCCAATATCTTAACCGGCTTTTCCACATAGGTCAGATCCTCTTGGACATTCAACTGCTGAAGGTCCACTTGTTCTGTGGGGACGCGGAGACACTTCTTGAGTTGGGAAACATGAAACACGTCATGCACTCCAGCTAATGAGGGCGGTAACTCCAACTGATATGCCACTTCGCCTTGGCGTCGAATAATGGGGAATGGTCCAACATATCGAGGGGCCAACTTTCCTCTCATGTTAAACCGTTGAGTCCCACGGAGAGGTGTAACCCGAAGGTAGACATGCTCTCCTTCTTCAAAGGCTAAGTCTCGGCGACGATTGTCTGCGTAGCTCTTTTGTCGCGATTGGGCTGTCTTGAGTCGGTCTCTGATGATTCGTACCTTCTCTTCAGCTTCACGAAGAATGTCGGTTCCGAATACTTGGGATTCACCTGTTTGGTCCCAAAGTAGAGGAGTTCTGCACTTACGTCCATATAGGGCCTCAAAAGGAGACATCTGAAGACTGGCTTGATAGCTATTGTTGTATGAAAATTCTGCATATGGCAAGCTTTTGTCCCAAGTGGCTCCAAAATCCAAAACACATGCTCGAAGCATATCCTCTAGTATTTGATTTACCCTTTCTGTTTGTCCATCTGTCTGAGGATGGTAGGCGGTACTGAAATTCAATCTCGTGCCCATCTCCTCTTGGAGGTTCTTCCAAAAACGAGAGGTAAACTGACTTCCTCGGTCAGACACTATCTTCTTGGGCACTCCATGAAGACATACTATCCGGGCCATATATAGCTCTGCTAGCTTAGGGCCGCTGAAGGTCGTCTTGACGGCTATGAAATGAGCAACTTTCGTAAGCCGGTCGATGATCACCCAAATAGAATCATACCCAAGTTGGGTCTTTGGTAGTCCGGTGATGAAATCCATACTGATCTCTTCCCACTTCCATTCCGGCACTTTAAGTGGTTGTAACAATCCTGCGGGTCTCTGATGTTCAGCTTTGACTCTTCTACAGGTGTCACATTCGGCGACGAACTGGGCAATCTCTCTCTTCATGCTAACCCACCAATAGCGTTCCTTCAAATCCTGGTACATCTTGGTACTGCCGGGATGAATGGAGTACAATGTCTCGTGGGCTTCTCTCAGGATAAGGGTCTTTATCTCTGGTTTATCCGGCACACATATCCGGGTTCCAAACCATATGGTGCCGTTCTCGTCCTCTGAAAATCCGGGGGCTTTTCCTTGTCTCATGTTCTTCTTAATGGCAGCTATATCCGGGTCCTCCATCTGAGCCTCACGGATCTGCTCAAACAAGACCGGTTGGGTCTCCAAGGTGGCTAGATATGCTCTGGTGGTCAATCCAAGATTCAACTTTTCCATCTCCTTACATAACAAGGGTGCGTGTTCTTGAATCATCATGGCGGTGCAATATCCCTTGCGACTTAATGCATCAGCTACCACATTAGCTTTTCCGGGGTGGTAGTGAATACCTAAATCATAGTCCTTGATTAGTTCCAACCATCGCCTCTGTCTCAAGTTCAGATCTGGCTGTGTGAAGATATACTTCAAGCTCTTATGATCCGTAAAGATCTCACAGTGGTTCCCCACCAAATAATGCCTCCAAATCTTGAGGGCGTGCACTACGGCGGCTAATTCCAGATCATGGGTCGGATAATTTAACTCATGAGGTCTCAACTGACGGGAGGCATAAGAGATAACTTTCCCATCTTGCATAAGAACACATCCCAATCCTTGGCGAGATGCGTCGCAATAGACATGGAAGTCTTTGCGGATATCTGGTAGGGTCAGTATAGGTGCAGATACCAAACGAGTCTTGAGAGTGCGGAAACTTTCCTCGCATTCAGGAGTCCATTCAAACTTCTCTCCTTTCTGCAATAGCTTGGTCATTGGCTTGGCTATCTTAGAAAAATTCTCGATAAATCTTCGGTAATATCCGGCCAATCCCAGGAAACTTCGTATCTCAGATACGTTCGTGGGTGGCAACCAATCTGTAACTGATTCTACGGTGGCAGGGTCTACTGCGATTCCTTGCGCAGAGATGATGTGTCCGAGGAACTTTACTTCTGCCGTCCAAAACTTGCATTTGCTGTACTTGGCATATAATTGGTGTTCCCTTAGCTTTCCTAAGGTTAACCGGAGGTGAGTCTCGTGCTCCTTCTGGTCCTTGGAATAAATGAGGATGTCGTCTATGAAGACTACGATGAACTTGTCCAAATATTCCATGAATACTTTATTCATCATATTCATAAAGAATGCAGGGGCGTTGGTCAATCCAAAGGACATAACCGTACACTCATATAAACCATATCGGGTAGTGAAGGCCGTTTTGGGTATATCTTCTTCTCGAATTCTTAACTGATGGTAACCAGACCGCAGGTCGATCTTCGAGAATACCGTAGCCCCTTTGAGCTGGTCGAAGAGATCATCGATCCGAGGCAACGGGTACTTATTCTTGATTGTTACCTCATTCAAGGCGCGGTAATCCACACACATACGCTTTGCCTTGTCTTCTTTCTTCTCGACAAAGATGACGGGGGCACCCCATGGCGACGTACTTGGTCTGATATATCCTTTCCTTTCAAGATCCTCCAACTGCTGCTTCATCTCAGCTAATTCATTGGCGGCCATCCGGTATGGTCGCTTATAAATAGGAGTGGTTCCGGGCACCAAGTCAATCCTGAACTCGATGTCCCTCTTGGGTGGCATCCCTGGTAGATCCTCTGGGAATACGTCCGGGTACTCACTGACTACTGGTATCTCCTCCAAGGTAATCTGATGTAGTCTTGTCCTTCCGGCCTTCATGCTGGGCATCTGGAATGTGACTATAGTCCCTTCTTCATTAGTCACCGTTACTTTTCTCTGGGCACATTCTATCACACCTTGGTGTTTATTTAACCAATCCATCCCTAGAATGAGATCCAGGCCTTAGCATTCAATAAGGATGGGGTCGGCCCAAAATATGGTGTCGTGGATATCTATCCATACTTTTGGGCTATAGGTTAGGGCTAGTGTTTGTTTCCCTGGGGTAACTATGTGTACGGCTCTGGGTAGTTCTTCTATGCTTAGATTGTTCTTTTCCACGAATTCAGTTGAGATGAAGGAGTGTGTAGCTCCGGTGTCAAACAAAACTATTGCAATTGCTGAATTTACCATGAACTTACCCATAACGATCTCGGGCGCAGCCTGGGCTTCCTCGGCAGTGACATGGTTGACGCGAGCACGGATGGCGGGGTTCGTCGTGACTCCCTGTGCGCGCTTGGGATGGGGGCACTGATAGGCGAAATGCCCTTCCTGGCGGCAGTTAAAACATACCACGGGCTTGCCGTGCTTGTCGCGCAGAATCTCTGCCTTCTTTGCCGGGACGGGTGGTGCAGCTGGCGCGGCAGGAGCGGGGCGAGGCTGTCCGGCTCCGGTGTTGGCGGCAGGTGGTGCCGGACGATGTACTGGGCGGGGGTGGTACTGTGGCGTCGGAGGAGGAGGGGTGAAACGAGGCCTCTGTGCCATGCCTTGATTCTGTCTGAAGGCAACCATTCTCTTCCTCTTCAGGTCGACCTTATTTTGCTGAGTCTCCTGAATAATAGCCTTATTAACCAACTTTTGGAAGTTGGCATAATCTCCGGAAACGAGTTGAAGGGACAACTCATCCTTAAGACCTCGAAGGAACTTAGACTGCCTGGCCGCGTCAGTACGGACTTCTTCAGGCGCGTATCGAGCCAGCCGGTTGAACTCGTGTAAATACTCCGTGACGGACCTGCTCCCCTGCTGTAGGTCCCTAAACTCCTGCTGCTTCTGTGCGATGATGCCCTCTGGGATATGAGCGGCACGGAAAGCGGCCGAGAATTCTGCCCAAGTGGGGGCGTGGCCCTCGGGCAGAGTCTCGCGGTGGTTGTCCCACCACTCAGCGGCGGGACCATGAAGTTGGTGGGTGGCGAAGGCCACCCTCTCCTGCTCAGTGCAGGTCAGCAGATCTAGCTTCTTCTCAATGGTCCTTAACCAATCCCCAGCCTCCATGGGGTTGGTGGTACTTGAGAAGGTTGGTGGGCGAACTCGGAGGAACTCCGAGAGCTGGGACGCGGGAGCGGGAGCTGGGGCGGCGTGATGATGCAGCTCGGGCTGTTGGTGAAGGCGGAAAAACTGAGCCTGCTGCTCTTGCATCTGCTGCTGCTGTTGTTGCATCTGGTGTAGGAGGGCTGAGACCAATTGGTTTTGAGTGGCCATCATTTCAGCCACGGTGGGGTGGTTGGCGACCGGGGCCTGCCTCTGCCCGGTGGCTCCCCATTGTGGCAGATTGCCACTGTCCCCTCCGTTCTGAGGAGCGTCTGATCCCTGGGTGTTGGTCATCCTGGAATTTCCAATGTACACATATTTATTTTGGGTGATCTTCTTTATATTTATTTCAAAAGAATACTGTTCTTGCAGTTACACTTATTTATTTCCTCATTCATGCCTTATATTTTGACATGGATGTTGAATACAAGCAATCAAAATAAAAAGAAAACAATCAATCGTAATACTACGTCTAAGGCAGCTCGGGGGACGGCTCGATCTCGGGCTCGTGGGAGACGGGCGGGGCCGAGGAACTGGATGGTCCGGCGGGTGGTGCACTGCGGGAGATCCTCTTGGGCCTCACTGTGGGAGTCTGAATGGGTTTCTTCCGGCGAGGCGGAAGAGGTGCGATCTCCTCAAGGTCCTTCTTCAAGTCTTTGAGCTGCTGGCGGAGCTGGGTATTGACCATGGCGCCTTGGCGTAGAAGCTCGTTCTGAC
This sequence comes from Zizania palustris, assembly GCA_019279435.1. Lineage (NCBI taxonomy): Eukaryota > Viridiplantae > Streptophyta > Magnoliopsida > Poales > Poaceae > Zizania > Zizania palustris. Next base: position 72,955,025 of record JAAALK010000079.1, on the reverse strand, counting down.
GCCTCAACTCCTCTACCTCAAGGGTCAACAGAGGGTTCTGCTCAAGCTGTCGACGGAGCTCGGCGTTCTCCCTGGTCAGGTTCTCCGAAGTGTGGCGGTAGAAGTCGATGGTGTCGTGCTGGCTGTCTGCGTCGAGGACGGCCTCCGTGTGGAGGTTGTCCATGGCCTCCAAGAGTCTCATCGTGCGGGTGATGGCGGAGCTGCTCTGGGTGAGGGGACTGATGTAGATGCTGCGGTGACTCCCGGGTGTGCGCATGGGCATGAAGCGGTAGACGGTGTCGCGGAGGTGGCAGTCGTAGACCAGTCGAAGCTCGGCGAGGGACTGGAGAGCGGCTCGCTGGCTGGCCACCACGAAGGAAGGTCCTCCAACTCCATGGGTGTAGAAGGGTGGCTGCGTGGAAGAGGGGCGGATCACAACCGTGACCTCGCAGTAGCTCTCGTTCGCATCGGGAAAAATCCCGTGGAACGCAGGCTCATGGGGAAACCCCAAAAAGTCGACGAGCACGCGAAGCTCGCGGATGAATCCGGCCTCGTCACGAAGAGTCCCGCTCATGGTATGGATCGGCATCTACAAAAGAGAAAATTTTTGTGAAAATCTTAGAAGATGAGAGGATAAGTAATCTTTTGTAAAATATAATGAATATATATAAGTCCTAAGGTCAGGTCTGTTTGGCTCCCTACAGTCAAGTCGGCTCTGATACCATCTTGTCGCGCCCCGATTTAATAAATCAGGACTTTATTGAAATTCCATAGAAAATCAATAAAACAAGACGTTCATCACACGACCACGTACAATACGAGCAAATCATTCACGGTTCGTAGACCGCATTATTACAAAAGTGAATTAAAGATGAAGAGAAACTAATAAAACAAGGGTCCTAGATGAACGCCTCCTTCCAGTCTCGCCTTGACTGGGTCGCTACTCCAGACCTTCATCCTCCTCGTAGTAGACGGGCTCTGATGTTGTAAGTCAACGGGGTGAGTACAGATGTACTCCGCAAGCCACCGAATGCAAATATAATGCAAGGTAATAACAAGGGAGATAGTGGCTAATTTAGCGGAAACAGCATATTTGTAAAGCTTTAAATGAGAGCAATTTTATTAGTACGGAAAAGTAAACATGAGCATGTGTATCATCCTCTTCTAACTCGAGGGGTACAGTCAGCCCCACCTCGCTCAACAGTCCTTACGTGCCATGAATAACTTGAACATCCAAACAATGGTAAACTAACTGCGAGTAGTCACTCAACCCGCCCTTGACCGTGGGCTCGGCTTTTCGAAAAGATTAAGTTACTCTGATCAGAGATGTACCACTGTACCCACAAGGCACGCACTCATCACTTACACCAAAGTGTAACGAGATGACCCATTTCACGGGAACTCGTGCCAAAACCTTCCATATGGTTCCCTCCGACTCCACAACACCCTCTTATGGGTTTCGTATCGTGTCTCGACATGTCGAGTGCTCACCATACCCCCCCTTGAGCCTTCTTTGGTACAAGTCGCCCGCAGGCTAGCCCCTTGTACCCCTCCACTATGGTGCATAGAGCCGAAGGGTTCCACACTTCCAGTTAGGACTTACCCATTAGACTTGTGGTTGGTACGGAAGTGCTTTGCGACAGATCCCGCAGACCGGTCCTTATAGTGCCCCGGGTGCGACAAACCAGTGCCCGAGCTTGCACCCGGAACCCACCATACTTATAACCTAGCCAACTCCACAGAGTCCAGAGACAAGAATAACGGGGTATTTCATATACCAGAATCCATCTATCTACGACTCATTATTTTTATCCTATAGCAGTTGTGCCGGTACATTGGGCACTAGCTAATATAATATTTGTAGAGTGACAAGGAGTTAAGGCTCAATAAGCATGGCTTGGGTTTGCACACAAGGACGGGGATCTAATAAATAATAGTGTAGGGCTTGATCTTTGACTAATGCAATATTAACCTATGTGTTTTAGCGATAATTTATTAAAACATGGGCTCAATTATGATCAACTGTTTCCACAGAGGTGGTTGATGACTTGCCTTGCTCAGCAAAGGGTGAAGGAGGAACCTCGGGGTAGAACTCCTGCTCCTCGACGAACTCGTAGTCTTCTCGATACGGAAAAGTAAACAATACATTTAATAAACAGATAAAATCCACCAAATAAGCAATATTCATATTTGTGGGTGTTTTTATGTGAAGTAATATTTTTAATATTTCAAGGTTTTGTTCAAAACAGTAAAGTTTAATATTTTAGAATTTTCCCAATTCATTTTCTGTATTTTTAATTTTAACCCTAAGGGATTTTTATTCATTTATTTATTAATAATATTTTGAGTAACATAAGCATACTGTTTTTATGGCCTTAATGTTTAGAGAATAATATTCTGGTTCTAACAAAATTTGAATGGTGAAATTTGGAGTTAAAATGAGCAAGATATGAATTTTTGAAGTTTAAACAATTTTCTGGAATTTTATTTAAACTAAAAACAGTCTCTGGTCCACGGTGAACCAGGTTCACCGTGAACCCGTGACTATGCGCGTGAGCCGGGGTGATCAGGACCGTAGGATCAAGATCTAACGGTCACTAGCGGAGCGGGGCGCTTAAGTGAGATTGGAGGGCTCAGATTGCCCGATACCGGTCAACATCGGTCAAAGCAATCTGGGCCCTCGATCTCGGGTTCTAATCGTGGCCGTTCAGTCCGGATCGAACGGCAGGGGTGCCGTCCGGCACGCGCGCGGCACGGGGGAAGCCGAGGGCTTCGTCCCCAGCGCCGGCCGAACAACGGCGAGCTCCCTCTGGCGACGTCGATGGCCGAAGGCCCTATTCTTTGCCAAAAATGGAATGAGGAGGGGATGGCGGTCACGTTCGTACCTTAAGTGGCGATGGTTGGCGACGGACGGCGACGACGGCGAGGGGTAGACGAAGAAGGCCTTCGGGGAGCTCGTCGGCGACGATGATCCGGCGGTCCTCTCGACCAGTGGAGTCGTGGCCGAGGACGGGCGGGCCTCAGTGGTCACGTCGGTAGCGGTGGCTAGGGTGGCAGGGGTCCGAGGCAGCGGCGATTGCTCGCCGGAGGTGGAGCAGAGGGGAAATCCGAAAACGAGAAATGGGCGCGCTGGATGGCTATGGTTCGGGCTACGGGGGTGTGGATTGAGTGCGGTGAGGTTGAGGGGTTCTTATAGGGGGTCGTCGGCGTCCAATTGGAAGGGAACCCGAGGGTTTCCTTTTCTCTCCGGCGAGCTTCCATGAGTGCGGGTACCTGCCATCCAAGGTGAAAACGCGTGGAGATAAGGGGAAAGCGATCGCCGGGATTTGGCAAGCTAAGGCGTGGGCCCAGATCGGCGATTGACGGCTGGCAGGGGCGAATTCGGCAGGGGGGGCTCGTCGGCGATGGAAAGGGGGATCCCTTTCCATCGGGGAAGAAGCTTCCGACAGGTGGCCCCCACCTGTCGGCGGGCGAATGAAAATGGAAACCCAGACAAGCGGGCCATGGTTGTCAGAGGGAGAGAGAGGAGTGGCGGAGGCTGACTGGTGGGTCCAGGCGGGGCGCGGGCGGGAGGAGAGAGGGGAGGGTGGCGCCGACAGGCGGGCCCCTCTTGTCAGCGAGAGGGTGGCGATGGGCTGGGCCAAAAAGGCCGTCGGGGAAGGTTTTGGGGTTGAGGCCCATTAAGCTTTTTCAATTCTTTTCTGTTTTAAAATAATTCCAGTAATTCATTTATTTGATTAAGGGTTGAATCACTGTTGATAAAAATTTGTAAAAATTCCTAAAATTATATCTTGGCCTCTAGTTCATCTCATAAAATTTTCAAGTCCAGATTTTGAGCATTTCTCCCTGTTTGGCTTTATTTGGGTTCTTTTGGCGATTTTTCTTTAATAATAAATTCAGAAATGATTTATATAATATTTTCTTTTTTTTTTATTTTATTCCTTTTAATTTTTGGGGTGTTACATCCTTCGGCCCCGCACCCTCTGTGTCATCCCCCTTCTGCTCCGCACCCTCCGGGTCATTCTCTTCATCATGCAAAATGGTATGAAAAACAATTAGTAATAATTTATAACTGGTATAAAAATCAATTTGAAGGTTACCTCATCATCTCATAGAACTGCAATTCGACCCCGTAATGCCGGGTCTACATATCTGAAGAGCCGCTCTTGATGATGCCTACTTGAAGAAACAAAACTACTCTAGAATAGGGTGTCCTCCTGACTCATCGTACTCTTTCCACCGAAAAGCTTCTTTGTGATGCTCATAAAATTTTCTAAATCCTATTGAAAACAAGCACAAATGAACATTTATTAGTACAAAAAGTTAGAACTTATGAAAAATAATGTAATATGAAATATATTTGACGTACACAAAGTATGATAACAATTACTTGTTAACTATTATCAAAATCAGGATCAATTTGTCACCTTCTCCCCAAAGCACGCAATGTTACTTTTTTATTCTTATGCTATTGTTTTCTTTTATCAGGAACTGCTACATTATTAGCATCGCCAAGTAAAGAATCTGCTGGCGAGTCTGGCTCTACATTAAACGAACTCGGCAATTCATCATCTTGGTAAACCTCATCGACCTCTCTAACCTCCAACTGATAAGCAACATCACTAGGGGTCTGTAGACGTTCCCGAGGATTCACTTTGTACACTACCCACCAAGCACTTAGTTTTTTACATGGGTACGACATATAATACACCTGCTCGACTTGGTGAGCAAGGACAAAATTATCGCAACCATGTAGTCGTTCCGCATGTTTGACTTCAACCATCCCAAATTGGTTTTCTCGAGTACCATGTTTGGGGTCAAACCAATCACAATCAAAGAAGACTACTTTAAGCTCCATATTCCTAGCAAAGTTGTACTTGATTATAATAGCACATCGCATACGGAATCATCAACAAACCACAAATTAATACAAGAATAATTGTGATAGCATATATAATAGCACATCGCATACGAAGCACTTGTAAAAACATAAAATTAATATGGGAACAATTGTAATAGCATAATAGTCAACGTAATGAAATCATCACATAATACCGTATTAATTGATATATCCTACAAATTAATTGACTTTTTTATTAATTACTTTGTGAATGCTAGTTTCCTCTTGAAAAGGACAACTACTTGTGATATGTGCATAAAAATTACATTCTCTCTAAAATGTATAGAATCTCTTGACAAGTCATGGTGAAAAGGAAAACTACTTGCGACATGTACATTTTCAATCTTGACACGCGAGGATTACCTCGGATTTGGTGACGGGCACCCGAGGATGCGACAAGCGGGCTTCGGCGTGGTGGTGGTGTCAAAGACGTGGTAGACGGCTGGACGGTCAAGCAAACCAAATTCTAGAATGGTTAGAATTAATCTTAATCTTAATCTTCTAGTTAAATGACCCAATAAAAGCTAATGCGAGGAGGGACTCACTAGTGACGGGATCCGGGCAGCGGCGACCGGTGGGAGGTGGTCGGCGGGCGGCGGCGGACGACGAGAAGAGGCTGGCTGGCGGCGATGGCCAGTTGGAGGCGTGCGGGCACCGGACGGAGGCGGCGGGTCGGCAGGTGGGTGCAGGGGCGGCTGTGGACAGTGGTGAGCGGCGGCGGGCGTGCGCGTGGGAGGCGGCGGGTAGGCGTGCGGGTGACGACGGCTAGGGCGAGTGGGTGGCGTGCGGGTGCGTGGGCACGTATAGGGAAACCTAGTTTCGTCGGCCAGCATTTAAACCAACAGAAGTTAATTAACTTATGCCGGCTTTAATGCTGACCGACAGAAGTTAAGTGCCTTTATCCGGGTGGGGGAAATTTCCCCTTTAACTTTCGTCGACCAAGTCGGTGGAAGTTAATTAACTTCCGTCGGTATTCGGAAATGCCGACGAAAGTTTAAAAGGCCGACATAGTATTTTCTTGTAGTGCATAGCCATGAAATGCAAGCAGTATCATGTGTTCTGATCCCTCTATGAGTTAGCTTAGCTTATGTACTTACGTTATTGTTATTGTTGATTGTAATTATAATTATAAATATGTATTATCATGTTTAAATTATAGACGCAAGGTTATTACCCCAATTCGAAGAAGGCTTCAATACTTCATTTGAGATTAAGCTGGCTCATTAAATCTGTTAAGTAGTTATTTATTATGCCAACACACCTAAAAATCTACTTCCAATTTTATTATATAGAGACTCCGTCATCATTTAAGGTAGATCAAATATTTCCTCGTAACCAATGTGTGTGATTATTATTTCAACACGAAGAATCGGTCACCTTTTCGTGATGTTCTCTTACGCATATTCCACTGCCAGAGGGAAATTGCACTCAGGATTGCAATTGCCCCGCTATTGCCGGTAATGGTTCCCGTATTCCGGTTACTCACCCTGACACAACATCTCTCAACACTGTATCTCATTGTTTCCAGTTAAGAATTGTTCTTGTTACGCCTAACTTAATCAAGAATCTCATTTTTCGTTAGTGGTTTCACTTTAGATAATCATGTGTCTTAATTGAGTTCGATCCTTTTGGTCTCTCTACGAAGTACCTTCAAACCAAGAACCTGAACATCAGGTGCTACTACTACAGACATATGGTCACCTCTATCCTCTCTATTGGCCACTCCTCACCTCACATGCTCTTGCAGTGTTTTTTTTTAAATTAGTATTTTTTTTGAAAAAATAAATAAATTTGTATGTAGGATTCACAAAATTGCAAAACTAATATCCAGTCGGCCGACCAAGTGCCGACTTGGGGCTAGTTGGCACTTGGTCGGCCGACTGGAGCCACGTGGTAGCTAGTCGGCTGTCCATCGGCCGACTGGCGCCCAGAATGCGCCGCGGCGCGCCGCGCCCGCGCCCGCGCCCCAGCCTCGCATGCGCCGCGCCCCCTCGTGTCCCGGCCCCCGCGCGCCCCCGTGCCCCCACGACCCCTCGCCTCCCGTGCCCCCTCGCCGACCGTGGGCTCGGCGAGGGGGCGCGGGAGGCGAGGGGTCGCGGGGGCGCGCCGGGGCCAGGACGCGAGATGGCACGGTGCGGGCGCGGCTCGGGCGTGGCTGGGGTGTGGCACGGCCATCGGCTGGGGCGCGGGAGCAAGCCAGGGTGCGGGCGCGGGCGCTGGCGTGGCATGGCGCGGCGCGGCGCTAGTCGGTCGTCCAACGGCTGACTTGCTGCCACGTTGCTCCAGTCGGCACTTGGTCGGCCGACCGGATGCTATTTTTGCAATTTTTTGAATCTGACATACAAATTTGATTTTTTTAAAAAAAATATTATTTTTTTAAAAAAATTCCTCTTGCAGTCACCACACCTTCCTCCACCTTGTGGCATTGACAACTCGGTTATCCTGGATTTCGAGCTTTACGGCATCTAGCCAATGCATCTATATTTCACATAATAAAACATCAGTAGACTCTTTACATCATGTTTGTTAATTAGGACACCATGTATGCCTCTCGTTTTATACATCTACTATACATCTAATAAAGCTTTTGAGTTGATACAGTCATTGTAGATGATTTCACCTACTACATACATGTAGAATGATATATATTTTTTTCATTTATAAATTGAACTCACCGATATGGATTACAAATTGACAATAAACAATTTTAATAAGGAAAAGAAAAGCAATCAAATCGTTGGTGCCGGCTCTAGCTAGTTCGACACTTACTACCTAGTAGATAGTTGTGTTATGGTTTGGGAGTAACCAGATCTCCCGCTAGTGCTAGTGTGATGCAAGTAATCGGAGGTCCCTTCAATGAAAAATGTTGGCCTAGCTACATGAACCGCCAGAGTGTTGGTACCATCGCTATTAAGTAAAACCACCACATCTGTCATTGTGGGTCGATCTGCTGGATACATAGGAGGCCAATGTTGATGCATTTCAGCACCTCTACTTCAGGGTAGTTCCTTCCCAAGAAATGATCTATCACCTCTGTAATATGTCCCTCTTCCCATTTCCCCCATACCTACCATTAGTTACATATAGATCTTTAGTAGTAACAACTATAGTAATTATAATGCATGGAATAATTGTACCATGATGCAGTGTATTTTTATGTATTTGTTTGAATTTAGGTAGTTTGTAGGGATACTCACTATACTTATTATATCCAAATTTTGCTCTGAGACATATGTGTTGGACTATGGATAAAAGCCCTCACCTCTCTCACTATAACGCCTAGGTTTTATGGTTGGATTGGCTAGTTGGGGTGAGCCTAACATGGTATCAGAGCCAAGGTCCTGGGTTCGAACCCCCCTGGCCACGCATTTCCGCTGCGCGATTTCCCCTGCGCCTCTCTCGTGTGCTGAGACCTGTTGCGGGCTACGCCGGGCTCTAGAACCTACTGCGGGCTACGCCGGGCTCGCATGCCATAGGGGGAATGTTGGACTATAGATAAAAGCCCTCACCTCTCTCACTATAACGCCTAGGTTTTATGGTTGGATTGGCTAGTTGGGGTGAGCCTAACATGGTATCAGAGCCAAGGTCCTGGGTTCGAACCCCCCTGGCCACGCATTTCCGCTGCGCGATTTCCCCTGCGCCTCTCTCGTGTGCTGAGACATGTTGCGGGCTACGCCGGGCTCTAGAACCTACTGCGGGCTACGCCGGGCTCGCATGCCATAGGGAGAATGTTGGACTATAGATAAAAGCCCTCACCTCTCTCACTATAACGCCTAGGTTTTATGGTTGGATTGGCTAGTTGGGGTGAGCCTAACAATATGGTCCGGTGTTTCTTCGGCCTATCACAATCTCTATAATAAGAATGTCGAAGCTGAACACATAGCCACTGCATTAGCAAGGAGAATATTGTATGGTTAGTTTGGTTGTTAGCTTTGCATAATAACAAAATAGAGGACCAAGATGCAAATCACTATTCCATTATAAAAAAACAAAAGCACAAATAGATTAATTGCTGGACTTAATTACAATGTCCCAGCAACATGGTTGGTGACGTCTCGAGTCTGGTCCTGCTTGAAGAGCTTGACGAGTCCGAAGTCCCCAATCTTAGGGCTCATGTTTGAATCCAGCAAGATGTTGCTCGCCTTCATGTCACGGTGAACGATCTTCTTCTAAGAGTCCTGATGTAGATATTGCAGTCCTCGAGCTACACCTCATATAATTCTAAATCGTCTCTCCCAATCTAGTCGTCTCCTTTGCTCATCATCTAATTAACAAAAATGGTGGTTATTACTGCACACAAAAAGAGTACAATACATCTATAATCAAAGTTATGGCATTGATATTGTTAGAACTAAGCTTGACGATGAGCGGAATGTGTGCGTTGTGTATGCGTGTGTGCTGCTTGGAGCGCGCCATGGGCGCGAGCGCGTCGCGTCCAGCGAGCACGAGGTGGCTCGGGCTGGTGCGGGCGATGCGGATGGCGCGAGCTGCACGTGTAGATGACACAGTGGTGGGTCGTGTGTGAGTGTGTGGCGGCGGGCAGTGCGGATGGCCGTTGGCACGAGCGCACGTCGCGCGGGCGGAGCGCGTCGCCCGGGCGCGAGAAGCGCGCAACGTGCGGCCATGGTGGGATAGCCGGGCACGAAGCGGAGCCGTGTGGTTATAAGAGCCACCACCCACCCCTGTGTAAGTGTGTCGAGTCGAGATGTGAATGAAAGGCCGCAGCGGCGGTCGGGGCGTTCGTCGCCGAAACACCGAACACCTTGTGTGCACATTGTTCATCGTCTTCTACCTCCAGCCACCGACGATTGTGAGCACATGAGAGCGTTGCGAGGCGAGTGCGAGCGGGGAACGCGTGTTCGAGCTCGCCGGAGTGTCCCTGGGCTCCAACAGATATTACTAAAAAGTATGGTGTCGAGGCTTTTGTTGGGCATGTACTCATAGACGAATAGTTTCTCCCCTTCTTCCAGGCAAAAACCCACAAGCCCGACAAGGTTTTGCTACCAAAACAAGCTCATTTTTAGCTCTTCTAGACCCTGCTTTGAACCCTTGGACAACCTCTTCACGGCTACTTCTTGTCCGGAAAGAAATTCCTAAACAATTTTTTCAAAATCACTTTAAACATAAATATTTTGAACTAGGAATGCTATGTAATACCCATAAGTTTCAAACCAAACTCATAAAGTGCACAAGTAATCTAAGATTTTTTTAAAATAAAGTTTAAACATAAGGGCTACTTCCATATATACATTGTAGACTGCACCAAATCCTCCCTCACCGAACTTGTTGTGTTCGTCGAAGTTCTCCGTTGCCAGTCGTAGTGACTCCGAGGATAGAAAACTTGACTCCACACTTTCCAAATCCTCTGCTTCGTCAGCCGCTGAATTTGCATGAAATGGATTAGTTGTTAATCAGACACTAATTAAAAAATACATCTGTAGAGGGGACTCACGTATGGAAAAGCGGTATCTTACACCTCCCGCCAACTACGACCTCACGAGTTGAATTATCCTACTCATTATTTTGAGTTAGCAGTCGTAGTGCATGTTTTGAAGATTTGGAGGCATTACCTCATCGGCAACATATGTGAAGTGTTCACAGATCACAAGAGCCTGAAGTACATATTCACTCAACTAGATTTAAACCTCAGCCAGAGAAGATGGCTAGAGTTAATTAAGGATTACAGCATGGGAATTCACTACCTTCCAGGTAAGGCTAACGTAGTGGTTAATGCTTTGAGTCGTAAAGGATATTGCAACTCCTTTATTCTACAAGACAGAGCCCCTATGTTATGTCGAGAGATGGAGAAATTGAATTTAGGGATCACTACCCGAGCATACCTTGTTATGCTCAAGGCCAGACCGATATTGGAGAATCAGATCCACGGAGCTCAAAAGAAAGATCCTGATATAACAAACATCAAGAAGAATATGAGGAAAAGGAAAGCCCTAGGATTCTAAGAAGATGAAGTAGGAACTGTTTGGTTTGAAAATCATGTGTGTGCTAGATAAGCAAGAATTGAAGGCCCTTATTCTTAAGGAAGCTCATGAGACCTTATACTCAATTCACCCCGGAAGTATGACCATGTATCAAGATTTGAAAGAGAAGTACTGGTGGGTTAGTATGAAAAGAGAGATTGCTAAGTATGTGTCTTTATGTGATACTTGTCAGCGAGTCAAAGTGGAGCACCAAAGACCAGCAGGATTATTGCAGCCTCTTAAGGTTCCCGAGTGGAAATGAGAAGAAGTTGGAATGGATTTTATTACAGGTTTACCCAGGACTCAAGTAGGTTATGATTCGATATGGGTAATTATTGATCGTTTGACCAAAGTAGCCTACTTTATAGCTATCAAGATAACATATAACGGTCCTAAGTTGGTTGAACTATATATGGCAAGGATAGTATGTCTACATGGAATTCATAAAAGATTGTTTCAGACAGAGGAAGTTAGTTCACTTCGAAGTTATGAAAGAATTTGCAAGAAGAGCTTGGTACACGGTTAAACATCAGTACTGCTTATCATCCTCAATCAAACAAATGGTCAAACAAAGAGAGTCAACCAAATTCTAGAAGACATGTTGAGAGCTTGTGCTTTAGATTTTGGAGGTACTTAGGATAAACACTTTTTGTAAGAACGCAAGACCTGCATTAGAGTGAAGCAGATCTCTTAGGCCACGCGTGTGTCAAAGTGTAACCAAAAAACGCACCAACACCCGTTGACAAAAAACCTTCAGATGCCGCCTATTAAGACGATGGTTTGGAATAGCTATCCCAGTCGAGGATAAAGACGTGGGTTAGGATGTTCATCAAGACGCTTTTATTATCTTAGTATTGTCATGTAATAATTATAGCATGTGAGCTATACTTTACTTATCATATTTGCGTTGTCGTGTGACGAGCATATTGTAAAATTGACTTTCTTATTGAGATTCAATAAAGCCGAAATTGTAAAATTTTGGGCTGTTACAATGGCCGTCACCCGATCTAGGCCGATCGATCTAGATCGGCAAACCATCTGCCAATATAAGGCCGATTGGCCTAGATCGGTACATCAAGTCTGATAGAAGATCATTTTCGTAAATTTTGAAATCTGCACACCAAATTTAAAATTTTAAATAAATTTGTATTATTTAAAAAATAATGGTCGGATGGTAGCGCCGCGGTGCCGCCGGGCCGGTGCGGATTGATTGACTGGATTGACTAGAGAAGCCCAACGTGGTTGTCGTCGGCTCGGCGACGTCTGGCATCACACGCCGCCACGCGACTCCGTCTTCGTTGCCTTCCCCTTCTGGCCTTCTCTATGCTTTTCTTGAGATGAGATGATATTCTTGCGGATCAATGACGGAGGAATCTTCTCCGGATGAATCGCCATTGATTGCTTCTATTTCAGCTCTGATTTGCTACATCGAACAAATTACTCTTGTTTGTTGTAATGAAATCAAGTGTAAGGGGGAAGAGAGAAGATAGAGAGGGGCCCCTCCGTCCTCTTACCACCGCTGAGCTTAGCTCCTCCTCGATCGATCTCGATCTATCCCTGTAGATCCTTTGCCTGCACGGTGTCGGTGCGGCGGCGGCGTCTCGGTGAGAAAAGATGCTGCAGCGAGCGGCAAGCAATGCCTACTCGTGGTGGTGGGCGAGCCATATCCGCACAACGCAGTCCAAATGGCTTGATGCCAACCTCCAAGGTTTGCGGATTCCAACCCCTGTGTGTCCTCGAGCTAGGGTGGGTTGCTGTTGCTTACCCAATAGCACTACTGATTTTTTTTTGCGGGGATAGCACTACTACTGATATTATTATAACCTAATCCGGGGTGTTTGCGTTGCGCAGAGATGGAAACCACAGTCAAAATCATGCTCAAGCTACTCGGAGAGGAAGCTGATACGTTTGGCAAGAGGGCCGAGATGTACTACCGCAGTAGGCCGGAGGTGATTAACCATGTGGAACAAGTTTATAGGGCTTACAGAGCTCTCGTTGAACGCTACGACCACTTATCCAAGGAGCTGCATAAGGCCAACCACACCATTGCTACTGCCTGTCCAGAACAAGTTTTTGAAGAGGAGGATTCTGACTTCCCCAAAGCGACCACACCGTTGGATCCACGCCAAATACAGGAGTCGACTATACAAGAGATTTTGAAGAGAAAAGGACAAGGCCCGTCACGCCATAACAACGACAGCTCTGCTCCTCACGTGACCAAACAGAATGCACAAGAAGAGATCAGCACACTTCAAAAGGCAATACTTGTCCTGCAAACTGAGAAAGAATTTGTTAAGAGCTCGTACGAGAGTGGGATTGCTAAGTATTGGGAAATTGATAAGCAGATTGCAGATATGCAGGACAAGATATGTCACATCCAAAATGAGTTTGATGCACATGCAAACATTCAGGATGATGAAGCCCGTGCCTTGATGACCATTACAGCTCTTAGATCTTGTCAGGGTACAGTAGCTAAGCTTGTGCAAAAATTTGAGGAGTTAGTCAGGATTGCAGCATGGGAGTCTGAAAAAATAAATCATCTCCGAGAAAAATTGTACGCTATGAACAACATTATTGACCAGCCTAAAGGAGAAACTGGCAAGACAAACATGACGTTGAAAAACAGAATTTATCCTTTGACTCAGGAAATGCAAGAGCTGCAACCTAAATATGAGAAAATTGAAAGATTTTTTGAGCACAATTCTGAACCCATTGTGGAGGAGATGGCAGAGAAAGTTGACGAGCTAGTTGATATGATCATGAACTTGGAGCTGAAGTTGCCAAAGCAGTCTGCACAAATCAGGCAGCTGAAAGAAGATAATGACAGCCTGAAAGCTAGATTATATGATTTACAAGATGAGATGGCACTTCAAGATGATAAAAGTTGCTTAACTGAAGAGCTCAAGCTAGCAGAAAATGAATTGAACAGAGTCACAGCTTTTGAAAGATCTGTTATTGAAGAAGAAGTTCTTGTTAGCACAGCCTTTTCTGAAGTTATTAGTTGCATCACTGATATCTCAAAGGCCTTTGGATCTATTGGTCCTGAAGATTTGACTAGTTTGTCAGCTGTAGCTGAAAATGATGGAAGAACAGCTTCAGATAATGTCAGCACCTCAATGCAGGGAGAAGAATTCAGAGACATAAAGGCACCATATATAGGTGACAATTTTGGCAGAGACAGGTGTAGAAAAGATATCTCAGAAGTTGATGGTCAAGAGTCATTAGATGGTACTGTTGGCATCAATGACTGTAAGAACGACAATGAAGAAAATATACCAACTAAAAATTTCTTAGTGCAAGAAGATTTAGGGGATAAAAGTTCAATGCAAGCTGGCAATTGTATTAATCAGATTGTTATTCCAGGCAAAGAAATCGGTTTCAACGTGACGTGTGAAGGAAATATAGATTGCTCATCAAGAGAAATAGATTGCAGTTCATCAGGTGGTACAGAGAAAAATAGGAACATGGGAAATGACGCTATTAAAAACTTTGCTCAAGGGGAAAATTTGAAAGGTGAACATCCACCAGCAGCAGTCACTCAGATTCACCTCCCACACTCAGCAAGTACGGAAACTATAACCAATAAATGTCACTTTAATGGAAAAGGGTCATTAGTGGATGTTGCTGACAACTCATTTGGTGGCAGCAATAGAATACACGGCTTGAAGATAGGTGGCGATGGAAATTCTGTTCCTGGTAAGAGCTCGATCCAGGGAGAAGGACTCGAAGATGGCAAATCACTAAAAACACTTGGACAGACCACTGAACAAATCTCATTACCAGAAGCTCCTAATAGTTGTTTCAATGATGCAGATAAGATATTGGACTTATGTCTTTCTGATGAAGCAATTTCTGTTGAAGATTGGCCAAAACAAGGTGATCAGCTAGTTATCCCAGAAACTATAAAAAGTTTGAACGAATGCTGCAAAGTTGACTCATCTGAGGAAGGTAATCGCTCCTCATTAGAGCACGTAAATAACATACAGGACTTGAAAAGTAGTGTACTTGTGGATGCACATTCCTCAAGAGCAAGGTATGAAACCTCTCTGTGTGTGCTAGCTAGACATTCTGAACAAACTGATGGAATGTATCAGCATGTACCAGAAGTAACAAAAAGATCAGGAAAGATTGCAAGTTGTGTTTCTCTTGGTGAGATAGAGAAGAAAAATATTAATGACAAAGAACTTGAAAGAGAAGCAAGTACCTTGAGCATGCCTGGAATCAGGAGTTCTCATGTCAACACTAGTTTGGTTGCACAAGGAGATGCACTTGTATGGCAGGACCTACTTCTTGATGGGCTTGAAGGTAGAGAAGCAATATTGTTAGCTGACTACACTTCCATTCTAAAGAACTACAAAGAGACAAAGAGAAGTCTTGCTGAATTGGAAAAGAAAAATGAGCAACATCTCACACAGACAAAGGCGGTAATAAGGGAGTTGAGGAATGCAAATTCCATGAAATATGTTGAGATCCAATCTCTAAGGAATTTACTGGATCATTCAGATATGCCACCCGCACATAGTAAAATGGGCATTAACAGATCAAATCGTCCTTTAGATAGAGAATATTCATTGCTGGAGGGAACTGATTTAAGCCACAGTGATATGCTGAAGAATTCTTCACTCTTTGAAGTTAAGTTCAGATCTGAGATTGATGCACTGGTTGAGGAAAACCTGCAATTCTTGGTAAGGTTTAGCATGGCCTCCCACCAAATGCAGGACTTTGAAAGCAAATATCGGGAACTACAGAAAGTAATAGGGAATTTTGAAGATAAGAAGACAAGAGAACTAGAAGCTACATCTGAGCCTGATCCTGCTGAAAAGAAGTTGAGAGAGCTCAGAACTGAATTGGATGTATGGTTTGAACAGAATGCACATCTTGATCAAGACCTGCGGCTTAAAACCACGTTTCTTTGCAGATTGCAAGAGGAGATAGCTGAAGCCCTACGTACTAGCCCACAGACTGATGGTGGCAGGTTTACACCATATGAAGCAGCTAAGTTTCAAGGGGAGGTACTGAACATGCAACAGTCTAGTACTAAGATCGAAAGCGAGTTACAAGCAGCACTGAAGTGCATGAGGGAACTTGAAGGCAAGGTCAATGATGGCTTGCAGAAACTGCGTGAGGGTTTTGATCTTTCATCCAGGAGGTCATCCCTGGCGGAGGCAGAAAGCATCAGTTACCAAAGCCAATTCAAGCATTTCCCGACAAGAACAAGAGTGCCATTGCGGAACTTCTTGTTTGGTGCAAAGCCTAAGAAGAAATCAATATTTGCCTGCATAAATCCTATGTTGATGAAACAGTTCAGCGATCTGTGAGGTGCCAGTGCACATACTTCTTTTTTGCTGTGAATACATATGTTATATCATATTATCCTGGCCTCATTTCAGTACATAACGTTTCTCTCTTACCTGCAGTGGGAAGACGATGCAGACCTGCCATATACATGTAGCAACCATCCATGCTTTGGCTCGCTTGGACCCAGATGGTTTATCTAATCCATGCTTTACACCTTAATTTCTTGGTCACCCAACTTATTAATTGGGAACACGGGATACATGAGGGGATGCTCGGTGGCATACTTCTTTCCATAGATTTACTGTTATTTTGGAGACAATAATTATTGGCATTTGATATATTGGAAGCAAGGGTAGTCTCTAGTGTAAAATTCTGGTTTGAGATTAGTACAGGAGTTTTAATTGTTGGATTTAGTCTGCATGACCTTTAACCTGCAGCACACAACGTTCGTTTTCTTCAGAACAGAAAGTCTGATTTTCAGGAATGGCTTATCATAATCTTGATTAGTGTGAGGATCCTGATATCTGTTTATAACATTGTTCAGGAGCAAATGTAGCTGACACTGTTGTGGGATTCCTTGCTGGGGCAGACATCTCGTCAGAACCACTGTGGCATGAAGCCCACGTTTTGTCTTGTGGGTTTTTCAGTCGACCCAGTAAGAGCCTTGGAAAGATTACTTGGAGAGCTTAGGGTTTAGGGTTCATTTGCATCGTCGGTGCGTGCGGCGACCTACGTAGTGGTGTGGGCTTAGATCTGTCTTGCGACGGTGTTGATGATTGTCTTTTTTTTTGTTTTCCTCTCTTTTCTTTTCTCGGAGTTTCTCTCCTTGTTTGGTTTTCTTTCTCGGTTGTGAGGGGCTTCTTGAGCCTGGTGGTAGTCGGGTCTTGCGGTTTTCGTCTGCTGTTGGCTATTGGTACTTGTTGTTGGTGCTGTTATGTAGGTGTGGTGTCAGTGGTGGTGTGCTGGTTTAGTTGAGGACTTGGGGGTAGTAGGCTGTTTGCTTGCCTGAATATTTTTCGTTTTTCCTGGTTACTGTTTTCTAATGTAGTAATCTTGTATTTTATTTCGTCTATATCAGTACATTTCTTCGTGTACCTCAACTGAAAACGCCAAAATTATCACATTCGTAGTCCCCATTGCAATGGCTTGGTTTAGTCATTAATGGATGACATCGAAACACCCTGGCTGGCACTGGAATGTATCGTGTAATACCAAATCCTGTTGATTTGATTAGTCTAAGATGATACATGATGACGGCTAAGATTCTTTATATATGGTGAAATTTTGTTTTTATCATTAGCACAATTCAGATTTCGTTTTTGTCATTGTCTTGTAGCATGTTTTGGTTTTGTCACCAGGTTTCAAAATTATTGTTTGGAATTTGGAAATACTATGGTAGTCATATTCTGTCAGTTAAGCTTACGTTAGAAGCATAATTTTGCTGTGTTGCCTTTGTTTAGTGTTCTGGAATAATACTCCTTGGACAAAAATACTTGCTGGTTTCCTTTAATATCTCGCGCGCGTGTATGACAAAATATTTTGAATTAGACTGAAATACCACACAACTTCTATCAAATTATTCATTTTTGCCACGTTTTGGATTTTTTTACTCCAGGGAAAATTTTGAAATCCGGTGGTGGTCGGATGGAAATAAATCCAGTAAACGATGGGTGCACGCGGCGCAGCGTGCACCCCTACCTGAATGGATGACGTGTAGAAGCCCGAAGCATTGGACAACGAGGGACTCTGGAACCTACTTGAATGGATGACGTGTAGAAGCTCGAAGTATTGGATGGTGAGGGACTCCAAAATTTCGACACCGCCGATGCTCCTGCCCCGACGTCGCTGTCTGCTACCGTCACCAGAAGCTACCTTGACGTCGCCGCCTGCTGTCGTCTCGGAAGTCGCCCCAATGGCGTCGCCTGCCACCACCCGCTACCGCTGGCTGTCGCCGTCGGAAGCCACTTCGACGGCTCACCGCCCGTTGTCGTCTCCTGAAGCCGTCCTGACAGCGCCGCCACCCGCTACCGCTGGCTGCCGCCGTTGGAAGCCACTTTGACGGCATCAGGGCAGGTCCCGACGTTGTCGCCCTCACGCGCCGCCGCTGAAGCCGTCCGCCCGCCGCCCAATGTCACCGCCCGCTACCGGTTCACTGTCGCCACCCACTCCTCTCACCGTCCGATACGGCAGGGTCGGGCTTCTCACACGTCGTCCATCCACACAGGGATGCACCTTATCCACCGGATTTATTTCCGATCGGATCGTATTGGTAGCTCGGACGGCACGAGACCAATCCGCGCCCTCCACGTCGCCCCCGCCGTCCCCGAGAGAATCTTCTGTATTCACACGCTCTCCAAAATTACCGCACGATCCCAGATCCACTACTACCTGGCTGGCTGGCTGGCTATAAATGAGGTGCTGCCTCTTCTCTTCCTCTTTGCCCGGAAATTCATTCACTCACTGACGATCGGATCGGGATCGGATCGGACGCCATGGGCAAGTGCTACCCTACGGTGAGCGAGGAGTACGAAGCGGCCGTCGCCAAGGCCAAGCGCAAGCTCCGCGGCCTCATCGCCGACAAGAAGTGCGCGCCGCTCATGCTCCGCCTCGCGTAAGCAACCCTCTGCCGAGTGCCGACCCGACCTTCCCCGCTTTTCTAGAACCTTCCAGATCTTACACTCCCCCGCTTCTTCCCTGTAGCTGGCACTCGGCGGGCACCTTCGATGTCGCCACCAGGACCGGCGGCCCTTTCGGCACCATGAAGAATCCCGCCGAGCAGGCGCACGGCGCCAACGCCGGCCTCGACATTGCCGTCAGGCTGCTCGAGCCCATCAAGGAGCAACTCCCAATTCTCTCCTACGCCGACTTCTACCAGGTATGATACCTGATTTCAACTCCAGAAGCAAATTCACTGCATTTTTAAAGAAAAGGAAATGTACGGGCTAAATTTCATTTTTCTCCTACCACGGTATGGCAAGCCAGCTTGCCGGCGTTGTGGCCGTTGAGGTGACCGGCGGGCCTGAGGTCCCCTTCCATCCCGGCAGGCAGGTCAGTTCGCTCATTTCCCAACCCAAGTCCCAAACCCTTCCGTTGCCATTTGCAAGTTTTCTAGTTTTTAAGCTTGTTCATTTTTTCATTAGGGATTCGCATTACCGGATTTTTCATGATGATTGTCCATATTCCCCCATCATCTGCAACCTTACAATATTGTGATTAATTGATCATTGTCTCCGAATATCTCCAACCAGCTTCCTATTTTTTCCTCCCTATAATAAAAAATAGGAACCTCCCTATCAAGATTTCCTCTATTTTTTTGAAAACACTACATCCAACTTCTTATATTTGGCTTCCTATACATCCAACTTCTTATATTTGGCTCCCTATATTTCATCTATCTATATTTTATTAATATTTCATAACTAGCACTTGTTAGAGAGAACACTCGCATTGGTAGGGATGACACTCAAGAGTTGGGGCAATTTTCTTTCATTCAACTCACTCAAATGCCATGCCAACCCAAATGGTTGGGGATACATATTTATAGGCTAGCCATGTAGCCCAAGATGCTAGTCTAAGATGCTAAAGCAAAGATGCTAGTCTAAGATGCTAAAGCAAAAGATGCTTAGTCTAGTCTAAGATGCTAAAGCAAATATGCTAGTCTAAGATGCTAAAGCAAAAGATGCTAAAGGTGCTAAGACTACAAACTTGTCCACACATGGACATCACACATGTCATGCCAAACAACATGTCATGCCAAAACACACACACACACATAGACTTAACCTCTCAATCTCCCCCTAAGTCTTGTGTGGCGCCTTCTGGGAAATCTGAACCATCCCAATCCTGGCGCGAAACTCCTGGAACTTGATCCGCCCAAGCGACTTGGTGAGGAAGTCGGCGAGCTGGTCTTGGGTGTTGATGTAGCTTGCCTTCACACTCCCCTCATCCAAACAACTCCGGATGAAGTGGTACTTCACCCTGATGTGCTTGCTGCGCTCGTGGAAAACAGGGTTCTTTGCCAAAGCCAAAGCAGACTTGCTGTCCACCCTGAGCTCCACCGCTTCGGCATCTCTGCCAAGAAGATCACCAAGCAGCCGAGCCAGCCAGAGAGCTTGAGTTGATGCAGAAGTGGCTGCGATGTACTCTGCCTCGCAACTGGACATGGCCACCACCTGCTGCTTGACCGACTGCCAACTGATCAGACACTTGCCGAGGAAGAACAACGTCCCGCTTGTGCTCTTGCTTGTGTCGATGTCGCCGGCGTGGTCGCTGTCACTGTACCCGATGAAATGCGCCGCACCGGGGCACCTCGGGTAGTACAAGCCGTAGTCAAAGGTCCCCGCGACATAGCGTAGGATCCTCTTCACGGCCTGTTGATGCTCCATCGTCGGTCGCTGCATGAACCGACTGACGTAGCCAACTGCGAACGCCAAGTCCGGTCGCGTGTGGACAAGGTAGCGAAGGCTGCCCACAATGCGCCGGTACTGCGTCGCGTCCACCTCCTCCGCCGTGCTGTCGCGACTCAGCTTCAGCCTTTCCTCCATGGGAGTGTAGGCTGGGTTGCAGTCGGTGAGTCCGCCCAGCTCGACGATGCGCTTGGCGTAGGCGGTCTGGCGAAGTGAAGTGCCAGAGCTGTCCTGGTGCACCTCGATCCCCAAGTAGAAGGAGAGGAGCCCTAGGTCGCTCATCTGGAAGGTGGCCTTCATCTTCGTCTTGAACGCCTCTACCTCCACCTCCTTGGTGCCGGTGATCACCAAGTCGTCAACGTAGACGCCTACCAACAGGGCATTGTCTCCCTTGCCCCGCCGATAGACTGCAGCCTCATGAGCACTCTGATGGAACCCCATCTGCCTGAGAGTGGAGTCCAACTTGTCGTTCCAAGCTCGTGGTGCCTGTCGCAAGCCGTAGAGGGCCTTGCGCAGGTGGAGAACCTTGTTCTCCTTGCCAGGGATGACAAATCCCGGCGGCTGTCGAACGTAGACCTCCTCCTTCAAGTCGCCATTGAGGAAAGCAGACTTGACATCCATGTGATAAACACGCCAACCCTCCTGGGCTGCCAGTGCGAGGAGGACACGAATGGACTCCATCCGTGCAACAGGAGCGAAGGCGTCGTCGAAGTCGACTCCCTCCTGCTGAACAAAACCGCGTGCCACCAGCCGAGCCTTGTGCTTGACCACCACCCCAGCCTCATCTTTCTTCAGCTTGAACACCCACTTAAGGGTGATGGCACGATGGCCGGCCGGAAGATCAGCCAGCTCCCATGTCCGGTTCCGCTCGACAGCGTCCATCTCCTGCTGCATCGCGGCACGCCAGGCCGCGTCTCCTTCCGCCTCAGCGAAGGAACGTGGCTCACCGTCATCGTGCGCCAAGTGCAGCTCCGCATCGAAGTCATGTTGCGCCATCCCAGGAACGGGCTGCTCACCAAGGATGTTATCCATGGTGCGGTATCGTAGAGGCTCGCCGTCATGGCAAGCATCGACACGGTCCCCGTCGTTTGACAATGGAGTAGCGAACTCCACTATGCGCTGCTCATCATGGACTGAAGCTGCGGATGCCGATCCCGGAGATGTGGGCGCCGGTGTAGGAGAGCGAGGTGTGGCCGGTGCAGGAGGTGGTGGAGTACTTGCCGGAGCTGATGATGTGCCAGGTGCTGGGGCAAGCGAGCTCGGTGAAGGTGAGCTGCTAGCTCCCCCTGCTCCCTCGAAGTAGACGTACTCGACGACGAAATTGTTGATCGTCGAAGTCGAGCCATCATCCGCCATCTTGCCCCACGTCCAGCCTCGCCCTTCATCGAACACAACGTCTCGTGAGATGTGGACGCGCTGTGTCGTAGGGTCGAGGATGCGGTAGGCCTTGGAGCCCTCCGCATAGCCGATGAAGACCCCTGGCGCACTCCGATCATCAAGCTTGCCGATGTGGCCGAGCTCCTTGACGAATGCCAGGCAACCAAAAACGCGAAGGTGGCCAACCGTCGGCTTGCGTCCGTGCCAGGCTTCATACGGCGTCTCGCCGTCAAGAGCCTTGGTGGGCGAGCGGTTGAGGAGATGGACGGCAGTCATCACCGCCTCTCCCCAGTAGATCGCCGACATCCCCCTCTGCTTGAGGAGGGCGCGAGCAGTGGCCACCACCGTCTGGTTGCGGCGCTCGACGACGCCGTTCTGCTGTGGTGTGTACGGCGCGGAGTAGTGGCGCTGAATGCCCTCGTCGGTGCAGTACGCCGCGAACTCAGCCGCCGTGAACTCGCCGCCGTTGTCCGTGCGCAACACCCGGAGCTTGCGGCCGCACTCCTTCTCCGCGGCAGCTTGATGACGCTTGATAGCATCTGCGGCTGCTGCCTTGGTGTCGAGAAGCACCGCCCACATGTAGTGGGACACATCGTCGACGAGGAGGAGGAAGTAGCGCCGGCCTCCAGGGGTAGCCGGTGTCACGGGACCGCAAAGGTCGCCGTGCACGAGCTCGAGCTTCTCCTTGGCGCGAAAGCTCGCCTGATGAGGGAATGGGAGTCGCCGCTGCTTGGTTAGCACGCAGGTGTCGCAGAACTGCTCCACATGCTCGACACTCGGCATGCCCTGCACCATCTCCTTGATGCCGAGCTGCTTCAGGGCCTCAAAGTTGAGGTGCCCAAAACGCTCGTGCCACCGCCACGCGTCGTCGTCGCGGCGGGCTGCAAGACACACGGGCTGCGCCACCTGCACATGAAGGACATAGAGGCGATTGCTTCCTCTATTTACCTTGGCGACCAGTTGGTGCTGATGATCCCAAATGCGCAGCACCCCATGCTCGATCTCCACGCGCGAGCCATTCTCATCCAGCTGGCCCAGACTGATGATGGAGTTCCTCAGCTCGGGGATGTAGTAGACACCGGTGAGCATCCGATGCTCGCCGGTCTTGGCGGTGAAGATGACAGAGCCGACGCCCCTTATCTCCACGGCGGAGGCGTCCCCAAACTTGACGGACCCTCGCACGCTGGAGTCCAGGTCGGAGAAGTGGTCCCTTCGCCCGGTCATGTGATGGGTGGCGCCGGTGTCGAGGAACCACCCGTCAATCTTGTCATCATTAGACCCATTGCCGAGGAAGACGTGTGCGCGCGGTTCGTCGACGTGGAGAAGAGCGGCAGCTGTCGACGTGGGAGGGGAGTGCAGCTCAATGTTCCCATGTATAAGGAACAGAGCTGGCTCCTCTTGCGCTTGCGCGACATGTGCCTGACCGCCCCGCTTCGCCTGCCGGCAGTCCCTAGCCCAATGGCCGATCTTGCCACAGTTGTGACAAGTGTCATCACGGGTGGCCTTGCGGCCACCGTTGGCGCCGCCAGTAGCGCCTCCATGCGCTTGGGGGGCCTTGCGCCCCCTACGTGGCTGGCGCTTGTGGCCATTTGACGAACTTGATGCCTCCCCCTTCTTCTGCTCTCGCTGGCGCGCGAGCCACTGCTCCTCGGTGAAGAGAAGCTTGCCACCAGTGGTGGCCGGCTCTGAAGATGGCTGGGGCTCGTCGATGTCGACGACCTTGAGGCGACCTATCGCTTCTCCGATCGACATCCTGGAGAGGTCCATCAAGGACTCGATCGAACGAGCCATTTGCTTGTATTTCCCGGGAACGCAGCGAAAGAGCTTCTCAACAGCTCTTTCCTCGTTGATGAGGTCTTCGCCATGCTGCACCAACTTCTGCAGTAGAGAGTTGAGACGGAGAGCAAAATCATCAACATCCTCACCTGGTTTGAAAGCCAGGTTCTCCCACTCCTTGCGTAGTGCCTGCAGCGTAGCCTTGCGGGCGCGATCGCTGCCGATACATACTGCAGCGATAGTATCCCAAGCCTCCTTGGCAGTCTGCTTGCAAGCAATCAAACACTGCATCTCCGGTGGAATTGCAGCAACGAGGGTCTCCAGCGCCCGTCGATCATCATCGTAGTCGACGTCGTCGTATGTGACCGCCTCCCACATGTGCCGCACTTGGAGCTTCACCCTCATAATCATGGACCACTGGGTGTAGTTGGTCTTGGTGAGGGTGGGCCATCCACCACCAGCACCAGCATCCTTGATGATGGTCTGGAAGCCGCGATGACCATGGCGCCGGTCCGGGGAGGGAGAGCCACGCCGCCTGTGAGGGTCGCGTTCGCCATGAGCACGACCGTCGCGTGCGCATCCTCCCGGAGTGTTGTCGGCGCGTCTGGGCCCGTTTGGGCTGCCGCCGCGAGCACGGGGCTGCGCTGCTGCCCACTGCGCCACCCGCTCATCCTTCGCCCTCCTTGGTAACTCGGCCTCCAAGTCGAGGCTACCTCCCTCGGAGGCACTGCCACTGTTGCTACCGTGGCGCAAAGCTTCGAGCTCTGCCGCCGCAACACGTGCTGCAGCCACAGCCGCCGCCGCTTCCTCTTCCGCTCTCGCTACTGCCAGTTCTGCCGCCGCCAACCTCACCTTCCGAGCCTTCGCTGCCACAACCTCTGCTGCCACCCGGTCGCGCTCCTCCGCCGCGGCGACTTCGGCCTCCTGCCGATGTCGTGCGCTCGAGGTGACCGAGCGAAGAGAGTCTCCTGTGGACATTGCGAGGTGGTAGAGTGGAAGGGTCGTGGGGGTTGCTGCTGCCCTGGGAGGAAGCCGCTACACTCGTGCTGCTGCTCGGAGTGTGGGTGGAACTCGCCGAGTCGTTGGTCTCCGGTGGACCGGCAAGGGAGGAAGATGAACAAGGAGAAGGGCGTCTCCGTTGGAGAGAGTCGCGGATGGGATTGGAAAGGTCACAGAACCATACAGCTCTGATACCAATTGTTAGAGAGAACACTCGCATTGGTAGGGATGACACTCAAGAGTTGGGGCAATTTTCTTTCATTCAACTCACTCAAATGCCATGCCAACCCAAATGGTTGGGGATACATATTTATAGGCTAGCCATGTAGCCCAAGATGCTAGTCTAAGATGCTAAAGCAAAAGATGCTTAGTCTAGTCTAAGATGCTAAAGCAAATATGCTAGTCTAAGATGCTAAAGCAAAAGATGCTAAAGGTGCTAAGACTACAAACTTGTCCACACATGGACATCACACATGTCATGCCAAACAACATGTCATGCCAAAACACACACACACACATAGACTTAACCTCTCAGCACTAACTAAATTTATAATTGATTCATATTTAAATAGATAACTTTAGAACTAATATATATTGTAACTATAATTTTACAATATAGGTTTTTCCGTTCAACAAATCAAAATTTCTATCAATCACGTTAAAATTTACTAAAAATTGTAATATTTGCAAACTGAAAATATTTTAAATTGGTTGTTTTCTTTAACATATTATCTCACCCATGATTTAAATTGGTTAAAATGGGATAAAAATGGGATAGTTAGGCAGTTTGGCTCCCTAACTTTGGAGAGGAGAGGAGGAAGAATAGGAAGTGGGATGAGATAGGGAGAGGAGTAGGGAGCTGGTTGGAGAAGGTTTTTGAGAGAAAATTGCTAAAAAATAGGATAATGGGTGGGATCGGGTGTTGGTTGGAGATGCTCTTAGGCTACCTTGTATGCATTTGTTCATATTTTCTGTATAATTATTCACTTGTGCAACATTACATTACAAATGATAATTATTTGTCACCTTGCCCACTTTATACCTAGTATTTGATCTATAGCTGTTAGTGTTAGATCATTATTTGTCCTTCACGTCCTTGTCTATAATACTACAACATATCATGGGTCATCATTCTAGCCTTGTAGCTATGGAATAGCAACATTTTGGTCATCATGTTTTATTGTTTTGTACATTTAATGGCAGATGCATTGAACTTATGCAGGTCCACTACCATCGTGGGTATGGGTATAGTAGAGTTGGAATCTGGGTGTCTGATTTCTTACGAGTTTTTTCATGAAAAAGATACTACTGGAAAACTGTTTCTTCTGTGTCTTGTACACTTTTTCCCCTTTCCTTGTATTTCGCAGTCTTGGTTGTGGATGTTGATGATGTGCTGTGTTTGTAGGACAAACCTGAGCCTCCTCCAGAAGGCCGTCTTCCTGATGCCACCCAAGGTTAAATTTATTCAGCATTCTCTATATTGACAGACATGAACCGTGGTGATCTGGCGTTGTCACTCCTGTAACATCGTGTAATGTCTAATGACAACAATGCAACTTTGTTTTTCAAACACCATGCTTTACCATTTCTCAACGTATCAGTGACGGCATACCTATGGCCTGCATTTGTACCTGTGGCCTTTTTTCTTGTCATATCACACTAAATTTTCAAGGCTAATTATTTGGTTGACATTGAAATTCTTTCATGCTTCAGGGTTCAGGGCTTCAGGCAGTTTTATGTGACCTACTAAGACTAAAATGTTCCAGCTGTTTATGGAAAACACCTTAGTAATGTTTGTGTTGTGTATCCATTAGCCTTGTTTCTTATATGGAGGGTTAATACAGCATATTGCTTGTGTTCTTAAATCAACAGTGTGTCAATTTGCATATGCTAGATAACTAGCCTGACATGGTGTGCTGGCTGTTGTTCCAGGTTCGGACCACCTCAGGCAGGTCTTTTGCACGCAGATGGGTTTGAGTGACAAGGACATAGTTGCCCTTTCTGGTGGTCACACCCTGGTTGGTCCAGTTGTGCAATTGGCCTACTGTATTTTGTTCGTGTAGTGACTTGAATAGTACCTTATGCAGTTTTCTTCTGTAGGGAAGATGCCACAAGGAAAGGTCTGGCTTTGAGGGAGCCTGGACATCCAACCCGTTGATCTTTGACAACTCTTACTTCAAGTGTGTGATCTCTGGTTCTCTTAAGACAGGCAGCTTATGCCTGTGTTGTTAATAAATGGCTACAGCTTGTTTCCTTGTTAGCTCAAAATGAAATTCAAAACCTCTCAACAGGGAGCTTCTGTGCGGCGAGAAGGAAGGCCTTCTTCAGCTGCCAAGCGACAAAGCCCTCCTGGCTGACCCTGCATTCCGCCCACTCGCCGAGAAATATGCTGTGGTACACCCTTGATCCTTGCATTGTTTTCTTTTCTTCTAAAGAGTTTGTTGCCGGTTTCTAATCTAGATGGCTGTTGACTGTTGTTTTGATTTGTAGGATGAGGACGTCTTCTTTGTAGACTATGCCGATGCCCACCTCAAGCTCTCTGAATTGGGGTAAGCAATGCGATCATAAGACTTGTCCTAGTGATTGTCCAAGAATTTCATCCATTCTTGGTTGCTGCTTTTATTTTTTCAGCTTTCCCGAGGCATAAAGAGGCTTTTATGGAGTGGGATATCCGCAGAAGATTGTTGCGTCTAGGGTCAGTTCGACCAAGACTGGCATATGATGGTTGTAATAAAATTTGTCTGCCTTGGGCCAACTTTTATGTAAAAGAACTGTTGTTTTGTCTCTTTTTGTTCTGGTTTTGTCCGTCTGGTCTTAGATCGCCATACTTTGCTAAACTCAAGAGACCACCTAAACTTCAGTTGGCGATAATAAATTCCAGAATTTTCTGAGGTATGGTTACTGGCAAGAACATGGGTTACCTCCCGCGAGGTCGGTAAACATCGGAACTCGAATGCATTTCAGCAGCATACGCATGGAAATTTTCACGGTAGAATCTCCTAATACAGATACGCCACCACTGCACCCTTTGATCACTTAGGTAGTGTTTGTTTTAATGGACGATGATGAATGGAACCAGATGGATCGGAATTATCTCGTTCGCCAAAAAAATCAGTACCACACACTTCAATATTTATAGGGAATATTTTGTTTCTGTGAACAATTCGGTTCCATTTGATTCCACATCGTCCCTCGAACCAAACAGTAGTATCACTCTATATCCAAAAACTACTTTCTTAACCGTTCGATCTTCAATGTGTCGCAACGAAGCTCCACGGGGGGATTAAAATAAAATTAGCAATCAAAAGTTGGTTTTCTTAGACATCAATTAACTACTATGTGTTTGCAACAAAAATTAAAACTAACAGGGTGCAACGCATAGACAGTTTCCTTTATGTAATGAAGGGAAAGAAAAACAATTGCAACATTGAAATATTAACATAACATATGAAGGAAACAATATTTCACCGTAAATCATATTAATTTACTGTAAAATCCAGATTTTTATAAACACTGATGAAAACATATTTAAATTCAAAACTCCAATTATGAACTCCATTTTCACCTAGTAACATTCTTAGCCAAAGTTGTAACACCCCAAAAATTAAAAGGAATAAAATAAAAAGAAAATATTATTGAAATCATTTCTGAATTTATTAATAAAGGAAAATCACAAAAGAATCCAAACAAAGCCAAAACAGAGGGAAATATTCAAAATCTGGACTTGAAAATTTTATGAGATGAACTAGAGGCCAAGTTATAATTTTAGAAATTTTTACAAATTTTTATCAACAGTGATTCAACCCTTAATCAAATAAATGAATTACTGGAATTATTTTAAATCAGAAAAGAATTAAAAAGCTTAACGGGCCTCAACCCAGAAACCTTCCCCGACGGCCTTTTTGGCCCAGCCCATCGCCACCCTCTCACTGACAAGCGGGACCCGCCTGTCGGCGCGTTTCCCCGCCTCTCTCTCCCTCCCGCGCCCGCTTGGCCCCACGTGTCTGCCTCATGCGCGTGCGTTCACCCACTGACCGCTCGGCCCCGCCTGTCGGCCCTTTCCTTTCCCGTTCGCCCACTGACAGGTGGAGCCCACCTGTCAGGTGCTTCGTCTCCGATGGAAGGGGATCGCCCCCTTCCTTTCTCCCGGCGATCACCTTCTGCTTCTCACCGCCGGCAGCCCGCGATCGCCCGGATCGTCTCGGATCACTTCCCCCGCATGCCGCCGCCACCTTACCATCCATAGCAACGCGTTTTTACGCTTTAGGAAAGCTACCCGGAGCTTTGGTAAGGGATCGCCGGAGCCCTCGGGATCCCCTCGGTTTGCTGCCATCCTGACCACGGCGACCCCCTATAAGAACCCCTCTGGTCACCGCACTCACCCCACAGCACCGTAGCCCGAGCCTTGGCCCTCCAGAGCGTCTCTGCCCATTTTGCGAGCTCCTCCCCTGCTTCAGCTCCGGCGAGCTCTCGCCGTCGCCTCGGACCTCCTCCGTCCACATCGTCGCCACCATCGTGACCTCCGGAGCTCACCCGTCCTCGGCCACCCCTCGGTTGGCCGTGAAGACCACCAGATCATCAACGCCGACGAGCACCCGAGGCCTCCTCGTCATCTACCCTCGCCGCCGGCCACCGTCCGTCGCCCTCCGTCGCCACTCGAGGTACCGTCGTGATCGCCATCCTTCCCGCGTTCCATTTTTAGCCCTAGCTAAGCCCCTAGGCCCTCGCCGTCGCCGCCATGGCCGCGCCCGAGCCCGCCGTCGCCGGAGACGAAGGGTGCGAGGCCCCCTTACGAGCGTGCCGTGCCGGATTTGATCCTGGCCGCACGATCGCGCACCAAGGGCACGGATTAAAACCCTTCGGGATTTAATCTCACCCGTAGATCTGGTCAAAGGGGTACGGGGCGATCGCAGCCGTCGATCGTTACTTAAACCCCAGGATCAATCTGGTGCGTCCACGTATACCCTTCCGCTGCGTTATAATCTCAGCCGTCCATTTCCACTTACGCCTCCCGCCTCGCGTCCGACCGCCAGATCCAGATCCAACGGCTCTGGATCGGCCGGTCCACGCGCATAGTCACAGGTTCACGGTGAACCTGGTTCACCGTGGACCAGAGACTGAATTTAGTTTAAATAAAATTCCAGAAAATTGTTTAAACTTCAAAAATTCATATCTTGCTCATTTTAACTCCAAATTTCACCATTCAAATTTTGTTAAAACCAGAATATTATTCTCTACACAATAATGCCATAAAAACAGTATGTTTCTGTTACCCAAAATATTATTAATAAATAAATGAATAAAAATCCCTTAGGGTTAAAATTAAAAATACAGAAAATAAATTGGGAAAATTCTAAAATATTAAACTTTACTGTTTTGAACAAAACCTTGAAATATTAGAAATATTACTTCACATAATAAAACCTACAAATGTGTATGTTTAATATTTGGTGAATTTTATCTGTTTATTAAATGTATTGTTTATTTTCCGTATCGAGAAGACTACGAGTTCGTCGAGGAGCAGGAGTTCTACCCCGAGGTTCCTCCATCCCCATTTGCTGAGCAAGGCAAGTCATCGACCATCTCTGTGGAAACAGTTGATCATAATTGAGCCCATGTTTTAATAACTTATCGCTATAACCCATAGGTTAATATTGCATTAGTCAAATACTCAAGCCTTACACTTATATTTATTAGATCCCCGTCCTTGTGTGCAAACCCAAGCCATGCTTATTGAGCCTCAACTCCTTGTCACTCTACTATAAAAATATTAGCTAGTGCCCAATGTACCGGCACAACTGCTATAGGTTAAAAAGAACGAGTCGTAGATAGCTGGATTTCTGTATATGAATTTCCCTGTTATTCTCGTCTCTGGACTCTGTTGGAGTTGGCTAGGTTATAAGTATGGTGGGTTCCGGGTGCAAGCTCGGGCACTGGTTTGTCGCACCCGGGGCACTATAAGGACCGGTCTGCGGGATCTGTTGCAAAGCACTTCCGTACCAACCACAAGTCTAATGGGTAAGTCCTAACTGGAAGTATGGAATACCCCGGCTTGATGCACCATAGAGGAGGGGGCAAGGGGCTAGCCTGCGGGCGACTTGTACCGACGAGGCTCAAGGGGGGGTATGGTGGGGCTCCGAAGCGTCGGGACACCATATGAAACCCATAAGAGGGTGCTATTGAGTCGGGGAGGACTATATGGAAGGTTTTGGCACGAGTTCCCGTGTGATGGGTCATCTCGTTACACTTCGGTGTAGGTGATGAGTGCGTGCCTTGTGGGTACAGTGGTACATCTCTGATCAGAGTAATTTAATCTTTTCGAAAAGCCGAGCCCACGGTCAAGGGCGGGTTGTGTGACTACTCGCAGTTAGTTTACAATTGTTTGAATGTTCAAGTTATTCATGGCACGTAAGGACTGTTGAGCGAGGTGGGGCTGACTGTACCCCTCGAGTTAGAAGATGATGTTACACATGCACCTATTTACTTTTCCGTACTAATAACTTGCTCACATTTAAAGCTTTACACATATGCTGCTTCCGCTAAATTAGCCAATATCTCCCTTGTTATTACCTTGCATTATATTTGCATTCGGTGGCTTGCTGAGTACATCTGTACTCACCCCGTTGACTTACAACATCAGAGCCAGTCTACTACGAGGAGGATGAAGGTCTGGAGTAGCGACCCAGTCAAGGCGAGACTGGAAGGAGGCGTTCATCTAGGACCCTTGTTTTATTAGTTTCTCTTCATCTTTTAATCACTTTTGTATTAATGCGGTCTACGAACCGTGAATGATTGCTCGTATTGTACGTGGTCGTGTGATGAACGTCTTGTTTTATTGATTTTCCATGGAATTTCAATAAAGTCCTGATTTATTAAATCGGGGCGCGACAAGATGGTATCAGAGCCGACTTGACTGTAGGAAGCCAAACAGACCTGACCTTAGGACTTATATATATTCACTATATTTACAAAAGATTACTTATCCTCTCATCTCCTGAAATTTTCACAAAAATCTTCTCTCTTTTGTAGATGCCGGTTCATACCATGAGCGGGACTCTTCGTGACGAGGCCGGATTCATCCGCGAGCTTCGCGTGCTCGTCGACTTTTTGGGGTTTCCCCATGAGCCTGCGTTCCACGGGATTTTTCCCGATGCGAACGAGAGCTACTGCGAGGTCACGGTTGTGATCCGCCCCTCTTCCACGCAGCCACCCTTCTACACTCATGGAGTTGGAGGACCTTCCTTCGTGGTGGCCAGCCAGCGAGCCGCTCTCCAGTCCCTCGCCGAGCTTCGACTGGTCTACGACTGCCACCTCCGCGACACCGTCTACCGCTTCATGCCCATGCGCACACCCGGGAGTCACCGCAGCATCTACATCAGCCCCCTCACCCAGAGCAGCTCCGCCATCACCCGCACGATGAGACTTTTGGAGGCCATGGACAACCTCCACACAGAGGCCGTTCTCGACGCAGACAGCCAGCACGACACCATCGACTTCTACCGCCACACTTCGGAGAACCTGACCAGGGAGAACGCCGAGCTCCGTCGTCAGCTTGAGCAGAGCCCGCTGTTGACCCTTGAGGTAGAGGAGTTGAGACGTCAGAATGAGCTTCTACGCCAGGGCGCCATGGTCCATTCCCAGCTTCGTCAGCAGCTCAGAGAGTTGAAGAAGGACCTAGAGGAGATCGCACCCCTTCCGCCTCGCCGGAAGAAACCCATTCAGACTCCCACAGTGAGGCCCAAGAGGATCTCCCGCAGTGCACCACCCGCCGGACCGTCCAGTTCCTCGACCCCGCCCGTCTCCCACGAGCCCGAGATCGAGCCGTCCCCTGAGCTGCCATAGACGTAGTTTTTACGATTGATTGTTATTTTCATTTTTGCTTGATTGTACTAGCATTCATGTCAAAATATAAGGCATGAATGAGATAATAAATGAATGTAACCGCAAGAACGGTAGTCTTTTGAAATAAATATAAAGAAGTTCACCCAGAATAAATATGTGTACATTGGAAATTCCAGGATGACCAACACCCAGGGATCAGACGCTCCTCAGAACGGAGGGGAGAGTGGCAACCTGCCACAATGGGGAGCCACCGGGCAGAGGCAGGCCCCGGTCGCCAACCACCCCACCTTGGCTGAAATGATGGCCACGCAAAACCAGTTGGTCTCAGCCCTCCTACACCAGATGCAGCAGCAGCAGCAGCAAATGCAAGAGCAGCAGGCTCACTTCTTCCGCCTCCACCAACAGCCCGAGCTGCCCCGCCCCGCCACACCAGCTCCCGCTCCCGCAACTCAGCTCTCGGAGTTCCTCCGAGTCCGCCCACCGACCTTCTCGAGCACCACCAACCCCATGGAGGCTGGGGATTGGTTGCGGGCGATCGAGAAGAAACTCGATCTCCTGACCTGCACTGAGCAGGAGAGGGTGGCCTTCGCCACCCACCAGCTTCATGGTCCCGCCGCTGAGTGGTGGGACAACCACCGCGAGACTCTGCCCGAGGGCCACGCCCACACTTGGGCAGAATTCTCAGCTGCCTTCCGTGCCGCTCATATCCCCGACGGCATCGTTGCTCAGAAGCAACAGGAGTTTAGGGACCTGCAGCAGGGGAGCAGGTCCGTAACGGAATATCTGCACGAGTTCAACAGATTGGCCAGGTATGCACCTGAAGAGGTTCGTACGGATGCGGCCAGACAGGCTAAGTTCCTCCGGGGACTGAAGGATGAGCTGTCTCTACAGCTTATCTCCGGAGATTTCGCCAACTTCCAGAAGTTGGTGAACAAGGCCATCATGCAAGAGACCCAGCAAAATAAGGTCGATTTGAAGAAGAAGCGCATGATTGCCTTCAGGCAGAATCAGGGCATGGCCCAAAGACCCCGCTTTGCTCCACCTCCACCAGCGCCACAATACCACCCCCGACCAGTATATCGCCCGGCGCCGCCAGCTGCCAACGCCGGAACCAGTCAACCTCGCACCGCTCCAGTCGCACCGACCGCTCCAGTCGCCCCGGCCAAGAAGCCGGAGGTCTTGAGAGACAGGCATGGCAAGCCTGTGGTATGCTTCAACTGCCGCCAAGAGGGACACTACTCCCACCAGTGCCCCCATCCCAAGAGAGCTCAAGGAGTCACCTCCAACCCCGCCGTCCGCGCCAAAGTGAACCACGTCTCCGCCGAAGAAGCCCAGGCTGCACCAGAGATTGTCATGGGTAAGTTTATGGTTCATTCATCGCATGCAGTGGTATTATTTGACACCGGAGCTACCCACTCCTTTATATCAACTGCTTTTGTGGAAAATAATGCACTGGACGTAAGTGAACTACCCAGGCCAGTACTAATAGCTACCCCGGGAAAGCAAACCCTCGCCTGTTCCTTTAGTCCAAGGATATGGGTAGATATCCAAGGCACGATATTTTGGGCCGACCCCATTCTAATAGAATGTCAAGGTTTGGACCTCATTCTAGGGATGGATTGGCTAAATAAACACCAAGGTGTGATAGAATGTGCCCAGAGGAAAGTAACGGTGACTAATGAAGAAGGGATTATAGTCACGTTCCAGATGCCCAGCATGAAGGCCGGAAGAACAAGACTACATCAGATTACCTTGGAGGAGATACCAGTAGTCAGCGAATACCCGGATGTATTCCCAGAGGATCTACCAGGGATGCCACCTAAGAGGGATATCGAATTCAGGATTGACTTGGTGCCCGGAACAACTCCTATTTATAAGCGACCATACCGGATGGCCGCCAATGAGTTAGCTGAGATGAAGCAACAGTTGGAGGATCTTGAAAGGAAAGGTTATATCAGACCAAGCACATCACCGTGGGGTGCTCCCGTCATCTTCGTCGAGAAGAAAGAAGACAAGGCCAAGCGTATGTGCGTGGATTACCGCGCTTTGAATGAAGTAACCATCAAGAATAAGTACCCGTTGCCTCGGATCGATGACCTCTTCGACCAGCTCAAAGGAGCCACGGTATTCTCGAAGATCGACCTCCGGTCTGGTTACCATCAGTTGAGGATTCGAGAAGAAGATATACCCAAGACGGCCTTCACTACCCGTTATGGTTTATATGAGTGTACAGTTATGTCCTTTGGATTAACCAACGCCCCTGCATTCTTCATGAATATGATGAATAAGGTATTCATGGAATATCTGGACAAGTTCATCGTAGTCTTCATAGACGACATCCTTATTTATTCCAAGGACCAGAAGGAGCACGAGACTCACCTTCGGTTAACCCTAGGAAAGTTAAGGGAACACCAATTATATGCCAAGTACAGCAAATGCAAGTTTTGGACAGCAGAAGTAAAGTTCCTTGGACACATCATCTCTGCGCAAGGAATCGCAGTAGACCCTGCCACCGTAGAAGCAGTCACGGATTGGTTGCCACCCACGAACGTATCTGAGATACGGAGTTTTCTGGGCTTGGCCGGATATTATCGGAGATTCATCGAGAATTTTTCGAAGATAGCCAAGCCAATGACCAGATTGTTGCAGAAAGGAGAAAAGTTCGAATGGACTCCTGAATGCGAGGAAAGTTTCCGCACCCTCAAGACTCGGTTGGTGTCTGCACCTATACTGACCCTACCGGATATCCGCAAAGACTTCCATGTCTATTGCGACGCATCTCGCCAAGGATTGGGATGTGTTCTTATGCAAGATGGAAAAGTCATCTCTTATGCCTCCAGACAATTGAGACCCCATGAGTTGAATTATCCGACCCATGATTTGGAATTAGCCGCCGTAGTGCACGCCCTTAAGATTTGGAGGCACTATCTAGTTGGAAATCGCTGTGAGATCTTTACGGATCACAAGAGCTTGAAGTATATTTTCACACAGCCTGACCTTAATCTGAGGCAAAGGCGATGGTTGGAACTAATCAAGGACTATGACTTGGGTATTCACTATCACCCAGGAAAAGCAAATGTGGTAGCTGATGCCTTAAGTCGCAAGGGATATTGCACGGCAATGATGATTCAAGAACACGCACCCTTGTTATGTAAGGAGATGGAAAACTTAAATCTTGGATTTACCACCAGAGCATATCTAGCCACCTTGGAGACCCAACCGGTATTGTTTGAGCAGATTCGTGAAGCTCAGTCAGAGGACCCGGATATAGCTGCCATTAAGAAGAATATGAGACAAGGAAAGGCCCCCGGATTTTCAGAAGACGAGAATGGCACCGTATGGTTTGGAACTCGGATATGTGTGCCGGATAAACCTGAAATAAAGACTCTTATCCTAAGAGAAGCCCATGAGACATTGTACTCCATTCATCCCGGCAGTACCAAGATGTACCAAGATCTGAAGGAACGCTATTGGTGGGTTAGCATGAAGAGAGAGATTGCCCAGTTCGTCGCCGAATGTGACACCTGCAGAAGAGTAAAAGCTGAACATCAGAGACCCGCAGGATTGTTACAACCACTTAAAGTGCCGGAATGGAAGTGGGAAGAGATCGGTATGGATTTCATCACCGGACTACCAAAGACCCAACTTGGGTATGATTCTATTTGGGTGATCATCGACCGGCTTACGAAAGTGGCTCATTTCATAGCCGTCAAGACGACCTTCAGTGGTCCTAAGCTAGCAGAGCTGTATATGGCCCGGATAGTATGTCTTCATGGGGTACCCAAGAAAATAGTGTCTGACCGAGGAAGTCAGTTTACCTCTCGCTTTTGGAAGAATCTCCAAGAGGAGATGGGCACGAGATTGAACTTCAGCACCGCCTACCATCCTCAGACAGATGGACAAACGGAAAGGGTAAATCAGATACTGGAGGATATGCTTCGAGCATGTGTATTAGATTTTGGAGCCACTTGGGACAAGAGCTTGCCATACGCAGAATTTTCATACAACAACAGTTACCAAGCCAGTCTTCAGATGTCTCCTTTTGAAGCCCTATATGGACGTAAGTGCAGGACGCCTCTACTTTGGGATCAAACAGGTGAATCCCAAGTATTCGGAACCGACATTCTACGTGAAGCTGAAGAGAAAGTACGGATTATCAGAGACCGACTCAAGACAGCCCAATCTCGACAAGAGCTACGCAGACAATCGCCGTCGAGACTTAGCCTTTGAAGAAGGAGATCATGTCTACCTTCGGGTTACACCTCTTCGTGGGACTCAACGGTTTAACATGAGAGGAAAGTTGGCCCCTCGATATGTTGGACCATTTCTCGTTATTAGACGCCAAGGCGAAGTCGCATATCAGTTGGAATTACCACCTTCATTAGCTGGAGTGCATGACGTATTTCATGTGTCTCAACTCAAGAAGTGTCTCCGCGTCCCCACGGAGCAAGTGGATCTTCAGCAGTTGGATGTCCAAGAGGATCTGACTTATGTGGAAAAGCCGGTCAAGATATTGGAAGTCAAAGAAAGAACCACCAGGAGTCGAGTCATCCGCTTCTGCAAGGTGCAGTGGAGCAATCATCCAGTAGAGGAAGCTACATGGGAAAAAGAAGATGAACTCAAGGCACAGCATCCTGAGCTATTCGAGGATTGATCCGAATCTCGAGGACGAGATTCTCTGTAAGGGGGATAGGATTGTAACACCCCAAAAATTAAAAGGAATAAAATAAAAAGAAAATATTATTGAAATCATTTCTGAATTTATTAATAAAGGAAAATCACAAAAGAATCCAAACAAAGCCAAAACAGAGGGAAATATTCAAAATCTGGACTTGAAAATTTTATGAGATGAACTAGAGGCCAAGTTATAATTTTAGAAATTTTTACAAATTTTTATCAACAGTGATTCAACCCTTAATCAAATAAATGAATTACTGGAATTATTTTAAATCAGAAAAGAATTAAAAAGCTTAACGGGCCTCAACCCAGAAACCTTCCCCGACGGCCTTTTTGGCCCAGCCCATCGCCACCCTCTCACTGACAAGCGGGACCCGCCTGTCGGCGCGTTTCCCCGCCTCTCTCTCCCTCCCGCGCCCGCTTGGCCCCACGTGTCTGCCTCATGCGCGTGCGTTCACCCACTGACCGCTCGGCCCCGCCTGTCGGCCCTTTCCTTTCCCGTTCGCCCACTGACAGGTGGAGCCCACCTGTCAGGTGCTTCGTCTCCGATGGAAGGGGATCGCCCCCTTCCTTTCTCCCGGCGATCACCTTCTGCTTCTCACCGCCGGCAGCCCGCGATCGCCCGGATCGTCTCGGATCACTTCCCCCGCATGCCGCCGCCACCTTACCATCCATAGCAACGCGTTTTTACGCTTTAGGAAAGCTACCCGGAGCTTTGGTAAGGGATCGCCGGAGCCCTCGGGATCCCCTCGGTTTGCTGCCATCCTGACCACGGCGACCCCCTATAAGAACCCCTCTGGTCACCGCACTCACCCCACAGCACCGTAGCCCGAGCCTTGGCCCTCCAGAGCGTCTCTGCCCATTTTGCGAGCTCCTCCCCTGCTTCAGCTCCGGCGAGCTCTCGCCGTCGCCTCGGACCTCCTCCGTCCACATCGTCGCCACCATCGTGACCTCCGGAGCTCACCCGTCCTCGGCCACCCCTCGGTTGGCCGTGAAGACCACCAGATCATCAACGCCGACGAGCACCCGAGGCCTCCTCGTCATCTACCCTCGCCGCCGGCCACCGTCCGTCGCCCTCCGTCGCCACTCGAGGTACCGTCGTGATCGCCATCCTTCCCGCGTTCCATTTTTAGCCCTAGCTAAGCCCCTAGGCCCTCGCCGTCGCCGCCATGGCCGCGCCCGAGCCCGCCGTCGCCGGAGACGAAGGGTGCGAGGCCCCCTTACGAGCGTGCCGTGCCGGATTTGATCCTGGCCGCACGATCGCGCACCAAGGGCACGGATTAAAACCCTTCGGGATTTAATCTCACCCGTAGATCTGGTCAAAGGGGTACGGGGCGATCGCAGCCGTCGATCGTTACTTAAACCCCAGGATCAATCTGGTGCGTCCACGTATACCCTTTCGCTGCGTTATAATCTCAGCCGTCCATTTCCACTTACGCCTCCCGCCTCGCGTCCGACCGCCAGATCCAGATCCAACGGCTCTGGATCGGCCGGTCCACGCGCATAGTCACAGGTTCACGGTGAACCTGGTTCACCGTGGACCAGAGACTGAATTTAGTTTAAATAAAATTCCAGAAAATTGTTTAAACTTCAAAAATTCATATCTTGCTCATTTTAACTCCAAATTTCACCATTCAAATTTTGTTAAAACCAGAATATTATTCTCTACACAATAATGCCATAAAAACAGTATGTTTCTGTTACCCAAAATATTATTAATAAATAAATGAATAAAAATCCCTTAGGGTTAAAATTAAAAATACAGAAAATAAATTGGGAAAATTCTAAAATATTAAACTTTACTGTTTTGAACAAAACCTTGAAATATTAGAAATATTACTTCACATAATAAAACCTACAAATGTGTATGTTTAATATTTGGTGAATTTTATCTGTTTATTAAATGTATTGTTTATTTTCCGTATCGAGAAGACTACGAGTTCGTCGAGGAGCAGGAGTTCTACCCCGAGGTTCCTCCATCCCCATTTGCTGAGCAAGGCAAGTCATCGACCATCTCTGTGGAAACAGTTGATCATAATTGAGCCCATGTTTTAATAACTTATCGCTATAACCCATAGGTTAATATTGCATTAGTCAAATACTCAAGCCTTACACTTATATTTATTAGATCCCCGTCCTTGTGTGCAAACCCAAGCCATGCTTATTGAGCCTCAACTCCTTGTCACTCTACTATAAAAATATTAGCTAGTGCCCAATGTACCGGCACAACTGCTATAGGTTAAAAAGAACGAGTCGTAGATAGCTGGATTTCTGTATATGAATTTCCCTGTTATTCTCGTCTCTGGACTCTGTTGGAGTTGGCTAGGTTATAAGTATGGTGGGTTCCGGGTGCAAGCTCGGGCACTGGTTTGTCGCACCCGGGGCACTATAAGGACCGGTCTGCGGGATCTGTTGCAAAGCACTTCCGTACCAACCACAAGTCTAATGGGTAAGTCCTAACTGGAAGTATGGAATACCCCGGCTTGATGCACCATAGAGGAGGGGGCAAGGGGCTAGCCTGCGGGCGACTTGTACCGACGAGGCTCAAGGGGGGGTATGGTGGGGCTCCGAAGCGTCGGGACACCATATGAAACCCATAAGAGGGTGCTATTGAGTCGGGGAGGACTATATGGAAGGTTTTGGCACGAGTTCCCGTGTGATGGGTCATCTCGTTACACTTCGGTGTAGGTGATGAGTGCGTGCCTTGTGGGTACAGTGGTACATCTCTGATCAGAGTAATTTAATCTTTTCGAAAAGCCGAGCCCACGGTCAAGGGCGGGTTGTGTGACTACTCGCAGTTAGTTTACAATTGTTTGAATGTTCAAGTTATTCATGGCACGTAAGGACTGTTGAGCGAGGTGGGGCTGACTGTACCCCTCGAGTTAGAAGATGATGTTACACATGCACCTATTTACTTTTCCGTACTAATAACTTGCTCACATTTAAAGCTTTACACATATGCTGCTTCCGCTAAATTAGCCAATATCTCCCTTGTTATTACCTTGCATTATATTTGCATTCGGTGGCTTGCTGAGTACATCTGTACTCACCCCGTTGACTTACAACATCAGAGCCAGTCTACTACGAGGAGGATGAAGGTCTGGAGTAGCGACCCAGTCAAGGCGAGACTGGAAGGAGGCGTTCATCTAGGACCCTTGTTTTATTAGTTTCTCTTCATCTTTTAATCACTTTTGTATTAATGCGGTCTACGAACCGTGAATGATTGCTCGTATTGTACGTGGTCGTGTGATGAACGTCTTGTTTTATTGATTTTCCATGGAATTTCAATAAAGTCCTGATTTATTAAATCGGGGCGCGACAAAAGTATCGCTGTTGTTGCATGGCCGCATGCTTGGTTGCATCAGTGGGCTCCGCCGCGTGTACTGCTCGCACTGGCTGCGCCATGGGCGCTGTTGTTCCCGCTGCACAGCGCGTCAGCTGCCTTAGCCAAGCAGCGCTTGCGCCGCGTGCATGCGCTTTGCGCTAGCCGCACGCCGAGCTAGCTGCCTGGCCGCACGCCGCGTGGCCGTCCGTCTCCCGTGCGGCTCTCCACCTGGCCGCACTGCGCTGAGCGCCCAGGCGCATGCTCGCCGTGTTTCGATGCAGTCGCGCACGCGCGCCTCGTATGCCTTGGCCACTCGCCTTCCACCGCTGCAGCAGCGTCTCCTCGCCTCCCGCGCGCCTAGCTCATGCATTGACTTGTTTGCCGCCCTGGTCACCTCACCGGTTATAGCTCTTGGTCTCCCATGCGAATAAGACTTCCCCAAGCACGCCCAACACCCTACACACTCGCTCAGACCCCTAATCCTCTGAACCAAGCTCTCGGAGCACCGAAGTTCATCGTCTCTCCGCCGGAGACCCTCGTCGCCGTCGTCGCTCCCCGATCTAACCGAAGGTATAAGTTCCACCTAATTCCTTATATCAGTAGCTTCCTTACACTCTAGCAATCATGTTCCATGGGTTAGCCATGGCGGAACACCACCGTAGCTCGCCGGCGGCATAGAGCCATGGAAACCTCTAGGCATCACCGTGGGTAGACTTGTTCGGGCCATTTTAGGTAGATCAAATACCATGAATAGCTTCCTGCAAGTTCTAGTACCGTGAAAATGTCCGTAGCTGGACTCCGGAGTACCCCCATTGCCCCCAATGCCACCCCTCTGCCCTTTTACCCCCTTTTTAATTATGAGTAAACCGTAGCTTTATTTGGAAATCCAACCGTAGATCATGTTCATAATATTATGTAGAACATACGGTTAAAATTTGGGGTCAATCGGAGTTAAAACGGAGAAGTTAT
Organism: Zizania palustris; assembly: GCA_019279435.1. NCBI lineage: Eukaryota > Viridiplantae > Streptophyta > Magnoliopsida > Poales > Poaceae > Zizania > Zizania palustris. The sequence continues at coordinate 72,913,499 of JAAALK010000079.1, read as the reverse complement.
GCTCCAGAGAAATTTCAGCCGTCCGTAGTCGTCTTCAACCTCCAGCCACTGCGAGCTCCTCCATTTTCCTCCCGCTGACAGCTGGGTCCCACACACCAGTCTCCCGCCCGCAGCAAGCCAGCCCTCTTTCCATCACTGTCAGGTGGGCCCCGCTGCCGAACTGTGTTCCCTGCACCATTTTGGCCGGCCCAATATGAACAGTGTGTTTTATTATTTTCTGGAAATATTTTTCTCCTGCCGGCCCGCCCAGTTGTGAACAGTGCCTTTTCTCTTTTTCTGAAATTATTTTCGGGACAGCCCATTTAGCCCAACAGCACACACAGTACCTTTTGACAATTTCAGAAAAATGTTTAAACTTCAAAAATTCATATAAAATTCATTATATATCCGATTAGCTTCGTTCAAATTTCTATAAATTTATAAAATTATAAACTTTAATTTAGAATAGTATAAAATTGTTTTCCCAAAACTTTTTGTGTGTTTTTATTTATGTGATGTTGTTTGTACTATAGTTGCCGACGCCGAAGACCCGTGAGACTACGACCCGAAGATCCCGAGTACTATACTATTCGAGGCAAGTCTTCCTTTGAACATCCTTGATCCTATTTGAATTGATTGTTCCACAAAATTTATATATGCATGTTTAGGATTAAACATTCACGTACACTATTAGTCAATTGCTTGGGCAATTAAGACAAATAAAACCTACGCTTGTTAACAAGCCTCTTTGATAATTGAATACCATGTTTACCTTGTCGCTCTAGGATTTATTTTACATCCATGATTTAATTTATTCTTTTAATTATTTTTAGCACATTCCTTATCAAATGGGTGCACTACACATACACTTACACACTTATATCAAAACATTACGACTAGATGTAGAATGGGTGATGATGATGTGATTTTACAAATGTGTTGTGTGAAATGAAATTGTGTGTGTTATAAAGACTATTAAGGACTGATTCCTTGGGAAAGCATGAGCACAACATCGTGCAACCTTGTGGGTACGTGAGAGGTGCCCTTGGGCTAGTACTTAGTGGGTTTGGGATAGCCTGATTGCCGATGGATGTGGAATCACCGGGTGGCTCGTGGTATTACCTGAAAAGTCCCTAACGGGCACGAGATTGTGGTTGTGATTCGAGGAGTTGGAAGTGGAGCACCCGTGATTGCCAGGGGAGAAGAAGGAAGACGTACTTTCCAGATCCTTGACCGTGAATCCATCTAGGTGGCAGTGGGATATCCTAGGTTTGCTTTGGAAAGTCTTTGTCTCGAACCTCCTTGCCTAGCTAGCATGGAGTAGAGTTTGAGTCGCAAGGGTAAAGTGTGCATCTTCAGCTGAAGTATGATCTGTTCGAACAGCCGTGCCCACGGATATGGGAAGTGATTTCATGTATCTTCCCTAGCGTAGTGTTTACTTGTTTTCAACTAAATGGGAAATGAGTTGGGACGTTACCAGAGTATGCCGTTGGGTATACGACTAGCCTGTGTGGTTGGATAACGTTCCTGTGTGGAGCGGGAAGTCAAAAGGCTTCATAGGGAGTGATGTGAGATGTGATAACTAGTTGAGCGTTAAAATGAATTGGGTTGAGATGTTGATAATGGGAACACTTCCCCGATGGATGGGTAAGCTAGTACCGAGATAATGATATAAGAGTTATGATGATGAGTTGATGGTCGTGATATGTGGAATTGATGAAAAGAAATGTGGCTTGTGGAATTGATGGAAAATGATGTTGGGATTTGTTGCAAAGCAATCCCGGTTGGTGAGAATGTGAGAGTTGATTTAGCTTTTGAACTATTGCTACTTTATGTGGGAACGGTTAGAGGTTGGGACCTCTATCCGTGGGTATTAAGCACTTAGAATTTATAAACTATAAATATTCCCTTGAGAACCATAGCCGCTCTTTGTATCCTGCATCTATACTACTTCCAAGACTTGCTGAGTACTCTTGAGTGCTCACCCTTGTTGTTTTACACCCCCACACCAGAGTTCGCTAAATATTTCGGAGGACGTCAAGAACCTTGAAGGCGAAGATGAAGTTGTTGCCGATGAAGATATAGAAGATTAGGGTTTCGGGCCTAGTCCCCAAGTGGTGTTTGGATAGTAGTACATGTTTGAGTGATGAAATGCTTCCGCTGTGTTTTTGTAATGATTGTTGCTGCAAGGTATGCCTCTTTAGCAGCTTTTGTCATATTTAATTTTTGTATTGTTTCCTTCTGCAATGTACTACTGTCGAATGGAACAATGTCAACGGTGATATTGTTTGTCCTCGATGAAGTATCGGCTCGTCCCGCTCGATGGTATTTCCGAGTTTCGGGACGGGTCGTTACAAAAGTGGTATCAGAGCAGAACTTGGCCCTAGGAACGAAACCCCTACAGACCATAGGATCAGTATATTCTTATAAAGAAAATATCATTTTCTTTAAACACCATCTAGAATTCTTATCTATCCTACTCAAGTTTACAACAAAAACTTTTCCCTTACTTCCTATCTTTTCAAAGATTTATTAAATGCAAGTTGGAACTTCATCGCTTCTACAAGGAAGGATATCTGCTTGGAAGAATGCAACTAGAAAGAAGTCTTCAACAACACCAAACTCAGAGTTGTTCAACTAAATGTAGTAACGTCAACTCCTTAAGAGTTGTAATATATTGTAGTAAATTGTATTGTATTGAACTGATTTGGATATTCTCAGATGTGCGATCAGTCTGCTCTATGAAGCAAGTGACTTGGCCACATCCCCTAATTTATATGGATCTTTTGTTTGACAAAACTATATACACTTGTTTCTACCAATTTATTCCTTATTCCCAAATTGGTTTCTTTTCTATAGTACATAGGTAGAAGTACTTATCATTAGATCTTTATCTCACTCTAAAACCACAAGGAAGGATTCCCTATAAACCCTTAATCTAACCTAGTGTCCAAATGTATCACATAAATAAAACATATTGGTCCTAAGTAAATTGAACAAGGCAAGGTTATAATAAGTGGCTTAGTCATTCCAACAAACATTAAAATATTTATAACGAATGAACTCAACGTTGGTTAATATACGCAAATATCTATATATTAAAATAATAATAATAATAAAATGATTAATAAAGAGCTTATTGTGAATAAACTTCACCTTTCATCTTATAGATCAAACTAGTCAACAAACAATCTTGATCAACCTAAATATTATAACAAAACAATAATACAATGATAAATCTAGGATTTATTCTGCCTTAAATCTTGTATAGACCATTAACCTATATATATATACACATACATATATATATATATATAAACCACCAACGTGATAAAATTGATAGAGTTCTTTATAGAAATTATATTTAAATATAATTAGAAACATAATTAGCTCAAAAAAAATAATTAGTAGTAATATGTGAAATACTACCTATCACTCGAAAAACCAATTTATTTAAAAGAATGTTAAACCGATAAGCATAATTACTAATTATGAAATCATTCTTTATCAATTGAACATCTTTATTTCTATCTTCAAACAAATTCACCATTTATTTTATGCCGTCATAACATAGATATTAAGTGAGACCCTCCTAATTAAATTACAAGTAGTAGTTATTAGTCATAGAATGAAAATCATATTTATGATCCATAACTACAATACAATTTTCAAATTCACTATACTAAATTCAAAAAAACACCCTTCATTATTCAGAAATATTATACACCATCCGTATGTATGTATTAAAATTCAGAATTTAAAATTTATTACAAAAAAAATCAAGACTATTACTTCTGTCTTCACAATTCTCATGGTATCATTTTCTTCAATAATTGCGACGACAACACCAAAAATAAATCATATTAAAACCTTTAGGCAAATTTAACTTTAGGCGAATCTTTATCTATATCCTATATCTGAATTGAAAATTTGAATATACTAAAATGGCTCTGTAAGTAGCTTGTCTTGTTAAAGTAATTTATTCAAGACCGAGCCACATTAATTTACAAAGCTCTCTAAAAAAAATCAGAATACAGTATCTGAGAAAACGAGTTCTAAATCTGAATTTATTATTTCAAACAACCTATTAGATCAATTCACATTTCAAAATCATTACACACAAAAAGAAAAGAAAATGATTAAGTATCTCCAATTAAAATTAAAAACAGTAAATGCATTACTGTTCGTGACTTAAAAAAATCCTAATACCCAAAAACATCCTCTCTAGTTCACACTCCTGTGTTAATTTAAAGTTTAAATATGAGACATCTACCTTCTCATGTTTGTAGCATTCTCTGAATTTAAATTTTCAAATACCACATCATACAACTTGAAACGTATTTTGCAAATGCTATTCCTAAACCTAAAACACTATTTATGTTCTATTAAACTTCAAAGAAATCTTCTTTTACTATTTAAAATACACTTGTTAACAAGTTATATCCTCAGTCATGTGGATCATTCAGATTCCATAAAAGAAAACACAATCGGGTTGAACCTTACTAATCAAATTATAATTTGTACATTATCCCAGCTATAAACTAATAAACAATATCTAAAAATATTAAATTGTTAACTTCATAACACCATTTCTCAATATTGAGAAGCAATTTTGGTTATTCAAACTCCGCGCTTCTAATCCCAATTATTACACATGTATCAAAACTGACCCTTCTTAAAAACATACAACTCCATTCAACTTAAAATAAAAGCCTACCTTAAAATTTTAATTACTATTCTTAAAACCTGAATACTACTCATCCTATAAAACACTATTTATCGTCTAAAACAGTGCTTATAATTGTCATTTTATTATTCGCAAAATATCTGTCTAAAGTGCAAATTCCTCTCTAGAAAATAATAATAATAATAACACAATCGGGTGGAAGTAATCAAATTATAATATGAACTTATTATTCACAGTATAAAAACCCTATCCTAAATAAAACCAAACACATTTTCCCTAGCTATAAATCAATATACAATATCTAAGAATATTGAATTGTCATCTTCATAACACCATTTCCTAATAAAGAGAAGCAACCTTTTGGTTATTCAAACTTCGCGCTTATGAACCCATTGACAAGCCATGTTAATCTTTAAGTTGCACATTGATCAAAACAACATCGATCAAAACAACATCGATCAAAACAAACCCTTCTTAAAAACCCAATATTCCTTTTGAAATTAGAATAAAGCTCACCCTAAGTAGTAATTACTATTGTTAAAAAAACTGCTCATCTGTAAAACTCTAACTATCATCTAAAAATGGTGCTAATAAACATCACATTATTATCCGCGCATATTTTTCCTTACTCATAATCTAATCCACAAATTCCTTTCCACAGATAATAAAAACCTTTAGATGGAAATCGGTGTGAGATGTATAATGATTATATGTAAATAAGAATGTATATATAGGCATATACAGATATACGTATATATACCCAGACCAATAGGAATCAAGCTAAGAAGAAAGCTTTTAAAAATATATATATACAATAATACCAACAAGTTGATATCCCTTCCTATAAATATAAATTAAAACTAATGTGTTGGTAACGGTTACAAGTTAGAAGATCTTTTACAAATTAGTAAATAATAATAATGGAATATATGTACAATAAAATTTTTACCCCAAAAAAAATAATAATAAAACTTTGAATACAAGGTTAATGATCAAGCACCATTGATGTGTATACATTTATTAAAAAAAACATAACAAGAAGTTCAATGGTCTAATAAATAACTAAAGAAATCCATACAAGAAAATATATATCACGATCAAATCAACTTTTATATGTACCCTAATCATGGTTCCAAAATATAAAGTCTCAACGAACTACCCAGAACAAACCACTATTACCTATATACAATCATCAGAACTCATGTTAGATATTAGAAAATGTCGTATTGATGATTTATAAAACAAATATAGTTTCACCATCAACATTATGTAACCACATAATAACTCCCTAATAGCCTTAGTTTATTATTGATCTAAGGATAGGGATATTATATCCAATATATATATATATATGATAAAATAATAAGGGTAAATAACTAATGTTATACATATAAAGACCATTCATATGTATGAATATAATGAAACCATAATCATAGATCCAAAATGAACAAGTACATTCCAAGACTAATAAAATGTCAAAAGTAGTAATATTATCGATCTCACAAAACACACACACACAAAAAAATCATTAAATGACTCAATCAGAAAGATTGAACTCAATAAAGTTCAATGGATTGGCTATGCGAATACATATAATAATAATGATTAATCATTCGAATCAAGAAGTTAACATAGGACCCCAAAGAAAGAAGACCATGTCTCGTTGCGCCAAATACCTAGATTCTTCTCAATACGATTAACTTCTATAAGTTTAATGAAACAATTGTTTGACCAGTCTAGCCATGAAACTATTCCAGCTGAAATTAGGAATCATGTAAGTCTCCCAACATCATACTTAGTATTAAGAAAAAATGTTGTCACATAGAAAGATTAGATTTATTAGGAACCAACTTATTAAGAATCATCCGCTTCATACTCTTAAAGAACATCAGACTCGACGAAGGTTACCAAGTTCTACCTAGTACAAAAGAGTAACCACTCGGAAGAAGAAGCTATATCGGTTCGAAAAGACAATGTACAAGACGGGTACCTGCAGTTGTTCGTCTAGCCTAGAAATCTCGGGACGAGATTTTCTTAAGGGGGGTAGGTTTGTAAAATCCAGATTTTTATAAACACTGATGAAAACATATTTAAATTCAAAACTCCAATTATGAACTCCATTTTCACCTAGTAACATTCTTAGCCAAAGTATCGCTGTTGTTGCATGGCCGCATGCTTGGTTGCATCAGTGGGCTCCGCCGCGTGTACTGCTCGCACTGGCTGCGCCATGGGCGTTGTTGTTCCCGCTGCACAGCGCGTCAGCTTCCTTAGCCAAGCAGCGCTTGCGCCGCGTGCATGCGCTTTGCGCTAGCCGCACGCCGAGCTAGCTGCCTGGCCGCACGCCGCGTGGCCGTCCGTCTCCCGTGCGGCTCTCCACCTGGCCGCACTGCGCTGAGCGCCCAGGCGCATGCTCGCCGTGTTTCGATGCAGTCGCGCACGCGCGCCTCGTATGCCTTGGCCACTCGCCTTCCACCGCTGCAGCAGCGTCTCCTCGCCTCCCGCGCGCCTAGCTCATGCATTGACTTGTTTGCCGCCCTGGTCACCTCACCGGTTATAGCTCTTGGTCTCCCATGCGAATAAGACTTCCCCAAGCACGCCCAACACCCTACACACTCGCTCAGACCCCTAATCCTCTGAACCAAGCTCTCGGAGCACCGAAGTTCATCGTCTCTCCGCCGGAGACCCTCGTCGCCGTCGTCGCTCCCCGATCTAACCGAAGGTATAAGTTCCACCTAATTCCTTGTATCAGTAGCTTCCTTACACTCTAGCAATCATGTTCCATGGGTTAGCCATGGCGGAACACCACCGTAGCTCACCGGCGGCATAGAGCCATGGAAACCTCTAGGCATCACCGTGGGTAGACTTGTTCGGGCCATTTTAGGTAGATCAAATACCATGAATAGCTTCCTGCAAGTTCTAGTACCGTGAAAATGTCCGTAGCTGGACTCCGGAGTACCCCCATTGCCCCCAATGCCACCCCTCTGCCCTTTTACCCCCTTTTTAATTATGAGTAAACCGTAGCTTTATTTGGAAATCCAACCGTAGATCATGTTCATAATATTATGTAGAACCTACGGTTAAAATTTGGGGTCAATCGGAGTTAAAACGAAGAAGTTATGCTCCAGAGAAATTTCAGCCGTCCGTAGTCGTCTTCAACCTCCAGCCACTGCGAGCTCCTCCATTTTCCTCCCGCTGACAGCTGGGTCCCACACACCAGTCTCCCGCCCGCAGCAAGCCAGCCCTCTTTCCATCACTGTCAGGTGGGCCCCGCTGCCGAACTGTGTTCCCTGCACCATTTTGGCCGGCCCAATATGAACAGTGTGTTTTATTATTTTCTGGAAATATTTTTCTCCTGCCGGCCCGCCCAGTTGTGAACAGTGCCTTTTCTCTTTTTCTGAAATTATTTTCGGGACAGCCCATTTAGCCCAACAGCACACACAGTACCTTTTGACAATTTCAGAAAAATGTTTAAACTTCAAAAATTCATATAAAATTCATTATATATCCGATTAGCTTCGTTCAAATTTCTATAAATTTATAAAATTATAAACTTTAATTTAGAATAGTATAAAATTGTTTTCCCAAAACTTTTTGTGTGTTTTTATTTATGTGATGTTGTTTGTACTATAGTTGCCGACGCCGAAGACCCGTGAGACTACGACCCGAAGATCCCGAGTACTATACTATTCGAGGCAAGTCTTCCTTTGAACATCCTTGATCCTATTTGCATTGATTGTTCCACAAAATTTATATATGCATGTTTAGGATTAAACATTCACGTACACTATTAGTCAATTGCTTGGGCAATTAAGACAAATAAAACCTACGCTTGTTAACAAGCCTCTTTGATAATTGAATACCATGTTTACCTTGTCGCTCTAGGATTTATTTTACATCCATGATTTAATTTATTCTTTTAATTATTTTTAGCACATTCCTTATCAAATGGGTGCACTACACATACACTTACACACTTATATCAAAACATTACGACTAGATGTAGAATGGGTGATGATGATGTGATTTTACAAATGTGTTGTGTGAAATGAAATTGTGTGTGTTATAAAGACTATTAAGGACCGATTCCTTGGGAAAGCATGAGCACAACATCGTGCAACCTTGTGGGTACGTGAGAGGTGCCCTTGGGCTAGTACTTAGTGGGTTTGGGATAGCCTGATTGCCGATGGATGTGGAATCACCGGGTGGCTCGTGGTATTACCTGAAAAGTCCCTAACGGGCACGAGATTGTGGTTGTGATTCGAGGAGTTGGAAGTGGAGCACCCGTGATTGCCAGGGGAGAAGAAGGAAGACGTACTTTCCAGATCCTTGACCGTGAATCCATCTAGGTGGCAGTGGGATATCCTAGGTTTGCTTTGGAAAGTCTTTGTCTCGAACCTCCTTGCCTAGCTAGCATGGAGTAGAGTTTGAGTCGCAAGGGTAAAGTGTGCACCTTCAGCTGAAGTATGATCTGTTCGAACAGCCGTGCCCACGGATATGGGAAGTGATTTCATGTATCTTCCCTAGCGTAGTGTTTACTTGTTTTCAACTAAATGGGAAATGAGTTGGGACGTTACCAGAGTATGCCGTTGGGTATACGACTAGCCTGTGTGGTTGGATAACATTCCTGTGTGGAGCGGGAAGTCAAAAGGCTTCATAGGGAGTGATGTGAGATGTGATAACTAGTTGAGCGTTAAAATGAATTGGGTTGAGATGTTGATAATGGGAACACTTCCCCGATGGATGGGTAAGCTAGTACCGAGATAATGATATAAGAGTTATGATGATGAGTTGATGGTCGTGATATGTGGAATTGATGAAAAGAAATGTGACTTGTGGAATTGATGGAAAATGATGTTGGGATTTGTTGCAAAGCAATCCCGGTTGGTGATAATGTGAGAGTTGATTTAGCTTTTGAACTATTGCTACTTTATGTGGGAACGGTTAGAGGTTGGGACCTCTATCCGTGGGTATTAAGCACTTAGAATTTATAAACTATAAATATTCCCTTGAGAACCATAGCCGCTCTTTGTATCCTACATCTATACTACTTCCAAGACTTGCTGAGTACTCTTGAGTGCTCACCCTTGTTGTTTTACACCCCCACACCAGAGTTCGCTAAATCTTTCGGAGGACGTCAAGAACCTTGAAGGCGAAGATGAAGTTGTTGCCGATGAAGATATAGAAGATTAGGGTTTCGGGCCTAGTCCCCAAGTGGTGTTTGGATAGTAGTACATGTTTGAGTGATGAAATGCTTCCGCTGTGTTTTGTAATGATTGTTGCTGCAAGGTATGCCTCTTTAGCAGCTTTTGTCATATTTAATTTTTGTATTGTTTCCTTCTGCAATGTACTACTGTCGAATGGAACAATGTCAACGGTGATATTGTTTGTCCTCGATGAAGTATCGGCTCGTCCCGCTCGATGGTATTTCCGAGTTCCGGGACGGGTCGTTACATTTACCTACTATTTTTAGGATTTTTTTCAATTTCAAATGAAATCAGCGGTAACTGTAGTTACTCTGCTTTTTCAACAACTGTGCTGCTAGACCCACTCTTTAGAACACTGATGTTGACTCAAGCACGAGCCGAGCCTATATCAGCCATTTGAGCTTCCACGTAGAATATTTTTAATAATATTTTTGTGAAAAAATATTCAAAATCTGATACACCAATTCAAAAAATTATAAAAAATTGACACTTATCGGCCGAACAAGACAATGTCAATTTTGATTCGGCCAATGGTTAGCCAAAATAGACGGATGTGTTACGTGGAGGGTGGCGGCTGGGCTTGGTGGGCGGTGGTCAGCGAGGAGGCGGGCTACACGTGGGGACCACGACACATGGCACGCAAGGCGGTGGGCATGGGCGGCAGACGCGGGGGCGGGCACGGGAGGCGAGGTGGTGGGTGTGTGCTAGGATTGGCGGGATGTGTGGGCGGCGAGCAGCAGGGACGGGCACAGGAGGCGAGGTGGTGGGTATGTGCCAGGGTTGGCAGGGTGTGTGGGCGGCGAGCAGCGGGGGTGGGCTCTTAAGGCGAGGCGGCATGCCACATGTGGGGACCGTGGCACACGGCGCACGAGACAGTGGGCATGGGCCAGGGCTGGTGGGGCGCACAGGCTGCAGATGGTAGACCCGGTGGCACGGGGCGCGAGGGAGGGTGCTTTGTTATCTTTTTTGTCAGCTATGTCTTATTGCTTTTGAAACGCTACAACATCTCATCAGCACGTTTCCTTTCACTCGTTAGGCCTGGAATAAAGTTCAGCAACGACTTCAAGTGGCGGGCGTCCCTCCTCTAACCACTGTAGAACCTTTTCAAAGTTGGTGGCAAAAGGCATCCCGATCGACATCACGGATGAGACGACGTTTCCTCAACGGTTTGATCATCTATACTTGATAGAATATTTGAAAAGAGCGTAATAGATATGTCTTCTCCTCCTCTTTTGAATTAATCTTTATGGTTGATTTCATTATAAATGATTTCTTTCCTACATTGAAGCATGATCAAAAGATCTCTTGATCAGCCAATTCGCTTGTTTGTAATCTCTTTCTTTCTTTGAGGTCTTCACCTCTCTTAATATATCATGGTGAATCTCTCGCACGCCTTAAAAAATAGATTATTCCCCTCAGCATTGGTGCATCATTGTTCTGGACTTCTGGTGCTGTATTTCTTGTGCCATCCAGTTCATAGATGAAGAGACCCACAGAATGTTTTTGAACAAGTTAAAGATGCAATGCTTTGAGGATAAATTGAAGTGTTGCCTTGCTCAATTAGCATAACAAGTAGGTAGAAAAAAGCATGTGCTCATTACTGAAAGGATGCTTGAGAATGGCCAGCAAGAGGCCAGCAGCTCTCTTGCTTAATTTCTGAGACATTGTTTTTCTGAACAATGTTGTCAAACTTTCAGTAAAGGGATGCTAAAAGGATAGGTAGCATGTCATAGTTACAGACTTACAGCTCTATGATTCTATCTAGTCTGACTTGAAAGAAATTATATTCCTTGCTATGTATTTTCTGAAGTAAAAACTGAACATTGAGTGGGTAGAATTAAACTAGTAATGAAGAGTAATCAAAGAACTGATTAAACTCTGTGTTTTATGCTGTACTTGTGGTTTACACTTTTCAATCCAATTCATGTGAGGAGGAGGTTAAGTTACCACTTATTAGGAAGGAGGTGACTATACTTTGAATTCATTCGTTTATCCAACCAAACATGAATTTGTATCATGTACCATTTCATACAAACAACTAAATAAAACTAGGTATCATCTTATACAAGCAGTTAAACAGTCTACTTGTACCATTTTATCTATGATCATCTCATTCAGGGAACCATCGAATAAATATTTAACTTGATTCAAGCAACTAAATGTGGGCTTGGCTTATTCAGAAGTCTGATATCGATATAGCAGTTAAGATAAATAAAAGATAAAGTAGAGTTTGGTTATAATCCTATGATTATAAAAAACAACTCAAGATAAGATTTCCTACATGTAATCCCCACACGTCGAACTATATAAGGGAGATGATGGCCCTCCTCCAAAGGCATCCACCTTTTCATCTCCCCTTTGCATCCAACTTTAGATCCAATCAATCCTATAATTTAGTACTTATCAGTTATCACTATCATTGAAATAATTACCGTAGGTAACCGTCGGTGGACTGCTCGATAAAATACAGACAAACCCAAACTCAATAACTCTCCTTCCTAATACATATGTGTAAACCTAAAATTCACTTTGTTTTAGGATCTCAATCCGATAGAGAATAGTGGTTTCTTCGAGAAATCTTGAGTGTTTCGGCCGAATCAAACAAGAGGGAGGATCTCAATCTGATAAATTTGATTTCTTGCTCTAGGCCACAAGATGACAACTAATATACAAATTCTCAACATACATGAAACAAAACAAGCAGCACCAAACCGAGTCTGCTTGCTTTTATCGCTTGCTACCTATCTAGCAGACAACTGTGTTATGGTTTCAGAGTTACCACCGGAGCTCTCATCAAAGGAAAATGTTGACTTGTTAGCTGTAGGAGCCAACAGAGAGATGGTAGCATCGCTGTTAAGCAAAACCAAGACATCCGCCATTGTTGGCCGATCTATAGGGTTCTGTTGTACGCACAAGAGGCCGATTTTGACGCATTTCAACACCTCGTCTTGAGGGTAGCTTCTTTCCAAAGAGTAATCGATCATCTCTGCAATATTTCCCTCTGACCAGTGCCTCCACACCTAGCATTATTCACGTGTTTGTCTTAATTAATCAGTAGCAATGACATACATTCAGAAACGAAGGTAGTGCAATGCAAGCAGTTTTTTAAGATATATAAATCAAAGATGAACAAAAATTCCTACAAATGCAAGCAGTATCATGTATTCTGATCCCTCCATGAGTTAGATAAGTGGGAATGGGATACTCACTATGCTTAATATATCTTCATTTTGCTCTGGGAAATGAGGACCATTATTCCTCCTCCTGCCCGTGACAATCTCTATGACGAGAATGCCAAAGCTGAACACATCTGATTTCGTAGAGTATTGTCCATGCAAGACATACTCGGGAGACATGTAGCCGCTGCATTAACAAGTAGGATGTCATGCTTAGAAGGAGAATTGCATAGCTAGCTAGAGTTCGAGAGCTATGTGTGTGAGTTGGATACAATGTTCCGACGATGCGGTTAGTGACGTCTCGTGTCTGGTCCTGGTTGAAGAGCCTAGCGAGGCCAAAGTCCCCGATTTTAGGGTTCATGTCTGCGTCTAGCAAGACGTTGCTCGCCTTCATGTCGCGATGGATGACCCTCTTCTGGGAATCCTGGTGAAGATATTGCAGTCCCCGAGCGACGCCTTCGATGATCTTGAATCGTGTCGCCCAGTCTAGCCGTCTTCTTTGCTCCTTGTCTAATTAATTAACAAGAATATACCATGGTTATTGTTGCACTTGAGAACAAATAGTATAGTACAATTGATTCGGAGAGAGTGTTAGTGTTACCAAATAAAAAGATATCGAGGCTTTTATTGGCCATGTACTCGTACACGAGTAGCCTCTCTCCCTCTTCCAGGCAAAAACCCACAAGCCGGACAAGGTTCCTGTGATGAAGTTTGGCCACCAGAACCAACTCGTTTTTCACCTCTTCCAACCCTTGGCTTGAATCCTTCGATAGCCTCTTAACGGCCACTTCTTGTCCCGAGAGAAGTCCCTGAATTGATTTGGTTGGGTATCATAAGTATTTCTGAATTTTAAAACGCCTTGAAAACTGGGACAGTTGAGATCTAGTGCACTCATACTTCTAAAAAGCATTTGTAAATTACTCCCTCTTTCCCATTATCTCTATCATCTAAGCGTTTTTCAGATTTCCCAGAATCTACATCATCTAATAGTTGAGTCATTTAAGCAGCACATCGTATTATGTGTGAATTGATTTAAAGTCTACATGCATAGCTTTGACTTCCGCTTTTGTTTCTTATTTTACTAGTACTTCACATTGTCACATGCACATGTAGATTGAGAGTGCGGAAAAACAAAGCAACAAACACAACATACGAAGAGAATTTAAGCTTCATATCTCTCGCCTTGGTCATCGTGTCAAGTTGTTAGATGATAGAGATAATGGGAAGGAGAGAGTAGTATTTTGATCAACACCAAGAAATCTACCATTGTTTTCTCAGAAAGAAGACAAGACAGGCACTTCCATACCTTGTAAACTGCACCGAACCCTCCTTCACCTAGTTTCTTGCTTTCGTCGAAGTTATCTGTTGCCACTTGCAGCGACGACAGAGGCAGCAAGATCGACTTGACACTTTCAAGATCCTCAGGTGTATCAGCTGCCAAATTTGCAAGGATTATTCGACAAATGTTAAGCGGGATTATCGAAGAGTTTTATCCAAGCAAGTTGTGTAGAGGACTCACGTTGGGAGAAATGCTCCGTTTTTCGCAATCTTCTCTTGTTACGCATATTCCACAGACAGATGGAAATTGCAGCCAGGATTGCAGCTGCTGCCACTATCGGCATGACAATTGCCAGAATTTTGCTTGCTGGTTTATTCTTCGCTGCAGTTTTGCAGGGGGAGTAATCAGTTCAAGAATGCAAAGCACTGCGCCTGTTTTCTCATCTCAGAAGCTGAATACAGTGCTAACTTCGTGCTGCTCAATGAACGAAATTGAGTTTTTTCTTCGTGAGCTAGTAAATAGTTTTTATTAAGACTCAATTTGCGTATATATATGCCGAATGGTCTCTAATGGACATAGTACTTACAGGGGGAAAACGTTTACTTTATTCAATGAAGTATTACCCTACAATTGAATGTTGCTACCAACTAAAAATTCAGACTTTAAACCCTCCAAACTGTTTTAAATTAGAGAAATAACCCTCCGCAGGTTTAGTGCGGTTGTTTTGCTGACGTGGTGGTACACTTTAGTGTTTTGATGATGTGGCAGTTCACGCTGGTGGTTTTGCTGACATGGCGGTCTGCATGGTTGCGCGGTGCAATCTAAACAGTAGGACCCGTTTATCAGCGACACAAACGAAATTTTATATTTTATTTTTGTATTTTGTATTTTTTTTCTTTTTCCATTCTTGTTTCTGTCTTCCTCCTTCCTCTCCCTCTTTCTTGTTGGTTAACACTCCTTCATCGTCGGTCACCACACCCCCACGCCTCACGCCGTCTTAGCACAAATGGGTCCCATTGCTCGGATGTCAGCGATCAGCCACATGGATAACCACCTTAGCAAAAACCACTAACGTGAATTGTCATGTTAACAAAATCACCAACGTGAACTACTATGTCATCAAAACCATCAGCGTGAACTACCGTCACGTTCATCTATGGATAATGCTTTGAAGATAAAGTAGACTTTTTCCTACTTATATATACCAACTGACATGATGCAATCCAATATTTGCTCTTCTAAACAGCAGGTGCTTACTAGGTGCGGCCATGTAACTGAGTGATGATGACAATAAGACGGAAGAGACGTGATGTGCTTCGTATGCTTCATTTTAGTGACGCAACGAATGACCAATCAAGTAAACTAACCATGTTTTAAATATTTCAATTTTCAAGCATAGAGTCTCATCCATATTAATATTTTTTAAAAAATTGTCACATCATATCTCTGTCTTTTGAAAAAGATTTTTTTATAATGAAAAAATTAATGGTTCTCATCACTCCCATATCATTAATAATTCTCTATATAGGACATGTACGGTATGCTCACCTGCCGTTGTGCCCGGCGCGGGCTCCGGCGGGAGCCCGTCGGCCGGCTGCAGCAGCATGGGGGCGCCGGTGTAGAACGGATTATCCACCTCGGACCTCAGGCTGCACCTTGAGCCGACGATCCTCGAGCCCAACGTGTTCAGCCTCGGCACGAACGTCTTCCACCACTTGCCCACGAGGTCATCAAGGCAACTTAGGCACTGCGCCGTCGACTGATCCGGCCAGCACTGCGCCGTCGAGTAGATGTTACGGAACCCCGGGTCGGTCCCCACCCGCTTAGCCGTGGCGAAGTACAGCCTCGTGGAGTTCTCCACCGCGTACCGCGCGGTGGCGTTGAGCAGGCTGATGACCGCGCGGTCGTAGCCCGCGACGTCGGCGCTGGTGATGTTGCCGCTGTTGTAGAGTGGCACCTCGCCGGTGTTGTTGGTGGAGGCGAGGAAGTCCTCGTCGGAGAAGTGAACGTAGCATTGGTTGTAGACAAAGACCGCTGCTTTGGTGCGGTTGCAGACGTCTCGCCCTATGTCCTGGCCGACCCGGGTGCCGCAGTCGTAGCAGTCGGAGACGCTCACGTCGCCGCGGCAGAGCATGACTCCGTACACGGCTTCCGGGGCGTTGCCGATGACGCTGGAGGCGTAGAGGGTGGGCGACGTCGAGTTGGTGCCGAAACTGGCGTTTGATTGGAGCGCCTGGATGAGCTCGACGAGGTTGGTTTCGTAGGTGCCCCCTGCGGTGTAGTTGCCCCCGGGGCCGCACACATGCCACGGCTGCGCGGCGGCGAGCGGAACCGCGACCACCGTGAGGAGCAGAACGGCATGATCAACGAACGACGAGCGCCGCGCGCCGCATGGCTCGATCCGTGAACTCGCAGCAGGCATGCAGCAGGAGCTACCGGCGCCGGCCGGTGGGAATTGGGATGGAATTGAAGCAAGGTCGTCGCACGCACGCGCGCGCGTCTCGATCTGCAACTAGCAATAAGCATCCAAGTCCAACGCGCGGTAGCTAGTTTCGGGCAAGCTGCATCGCCTACCTGAAAAATAAGGGAAAAAACGATGTGAAATGTTGCTTTAATTTCTGGGCAACTTGGCAAGTTGCATTGCATGCGATGGAGAGACTGGTCAAAATTCACCGAATTGAAACACCGTCAAGTAGGTGTGCACGTCGTAAAGTACATTCAGTAGTGGATGATTGGTTGACACAAAAACTAAACTAGAATAGTATTCCGTTGATTTCATTATTATCAAGAAAATTTTATGCATGGAACCTCATACCACCCAATTTTTTTATTTGGATGGCCGATATTTAACTAAAGTAACCTATTACCAACAAAATCACATTACTCTTCTACACTGCTTTCTTCTACGCTGCTTGACCCCGACGAACTTCGATACAGGGCAGCGGGACAGCAGGGCGACGTATGGGCACCAGGCTGCGAGACCACATCGTTTGGGGCGTGGGGTGCAGGGTGTGCTGCTGCAAATGAGATCCCGACTGCAGAGGGCAGTCGCTCTCGGCGCCGTCCGATCTTAATCGGACGGCCGTGCGAGGGGGACTTCGCACCAGTGGGACCCACTTCGCAAGAGGCTTCGGAGAGAGAGAGGGGCTTCGCACCGTCCGATCAAGATCGGACGGCGCCGAGGGGCGACTGCCCTCTGCAGTCGGCGAGGCCGACTGCAGAGGAACCAGTTCCGTGCTGCTGCGATGGACGGGCGTCGTGGTGTGGGACAACGTCAGGCACGAGGCGTGGGATGCAGGACGACTTCAGGCCCGGGGCAACATCGGTCGAGGTATAGGGCGGGCGGGGCCACAGACGGGCAATGGGGCGACGCGATGACAAGAGCGTCGGATGGGTGGTGGACAGGTAGCGGGGCGCCTCGGCGACCAATGCGTTTATTTTTTGTCACACACGTGGCTTTTGGAAGATCTGTTTAACTCTATGCAGATTCTATAATCTTAGAAGAAAGAAGTTCAGAACGTGTCAATTAGTTTGACCTTACAACTGATAAGGAGTAAAGATGGCAATGGGTACCCGAAACCCAAAACCCGATGGCTTTTTACCCTATTAGGGTAGATATACGGGTAAAATTGCTCACCCGTGGGTCTATTAATGGGAAAAAAATAGTACCCAACGGGTACACGAGTATGGGTATGGTTTCCTAATATCCATACCCATTACCCGATGGGTACCCATCACCCAATAAGTTATATTTTTGGGAGTTTAAATCATTGTTGCTATTGTTGTAGATTAAATCATTGATGCATTATGTTTGAGAGTTTATTTATATATGTAATTTTGATCTTATGATTAAATGATTGATCAATCTATTTAGGTGAAACATTGTTTTTGTGGGGATAGATATACAATTATTATTTATTAGCATATTTTGTGTGTGGTGTTTATTGATGGGTATGGGTACCCGATGGGTATATTTTACCCGCATGGGTATGGAATTGGGGGAGAAATGGTACCCGCATGTATATATGGGTTATCCGACGAGGAGATTTTTTTCTAACGGGTATGAGTTTGAGATAGTCAAACCCGATGGGTATAGAACCATTGCCATCTTTAATAAGGAGTCCATGAAAAAAATAATGTTAGTAGCAGAACCGATCGACTACCGAGTCGATGACTGTAATGGGAACAAAATAACCGTGAATGAATACGTCGATCGGCCATAGAGCCGATGACTATTGCAGAGCGATCGGTGTAGATACGCCATCGCCCGATAGAATAAGGCAATTGCAGGTAGGGACCGATGGGCATCTCCCAAACACGCACATGATAGAATATGGAATCAAAGATAACCTATCGGCTTATACTCCGATATAAATAATAAAATATGCCAGATAACATGCCAATATCATCAAAATCATCATAATAACTAGATTGGACCTAACTAAGACAGTAGCTAGTCACGATGAACTCA